>VZTO01000326.1:4419-36776 GCA_013400615.1 Syrrhaptes paradoxus
CTTGCATTAAAAATCATTTAGTTTGTTAATTCTATTAGCCACCTCTTAAAACAACATAAGAGCATAATGGTAAAGACTATAATTCTCTCTTCTGGTTGCCTTTCTCCCGTTTAACACTCTACCAGGAAGAGTACTTGATCTTAACCTAAGTAACGTCTTTCCCTGTGGAGCATGTGTAACTGCATCCCTTGATGATAAGCAAGCCTGGCAAAAATGAAAATAATTTCATTTCCATTAATCTCAGGATAAGACGTATAAACACTAACCTATGTTTCAATTGCATACAGCAATTTACTCATCTGGTATGTTAGCACTGTACTGGGATTTTTTTTTATACCTAATAGATTAGGGATGTTTGAGAAGATAATGAAATTGGGATTATTTGTCTGTCAATAGTTCTCTTAAGAGAGATAGACTCCTTCAAGGGAATGGTCAATAATGCCATGGTCTACCCTATGTCATTAATTGCATCTGTGTATCCTGCCCACTTGAAAGACAAAACTCATTACTTGTGGAGTAGGGCAGTGGCACACCCAACCTCTAAAAGCATCATGGGGAGCAGTGCTGAGAAATTTCAGCTGAATTACACGACGATTATTTGATTCATTATTCTCAATTTAGGGCTTTCATAGTTGGGCATCCGTTATAAAAGGAGAAGGAAATTGGAAAGGGTAAGATTGGTTCAAAATGAGCATTGCAGTAGATTAAATTGGGACTTTCTCTGCTTCACTATTCTCAAATGCAGTTTTGAAGCTCAGTGGATAGGTTGGCAGCATTTCTTTCCTTTCTTCCTGAGAACTAGAAAGAAAAATGGTCTTTAAATTGAGTAAGCCTAATTGCCATAAGGCAGAAGAACATGGACCTGGCAGTAATTGTCACTAACCTACCAGTGGTAAGTGCAGTTTAGAGTGAGTTCTGTGTGAAATTGCACAGACAGACTTCATTAGGAGGAGAGATCCTGCTGGGGACAACCGCACATGTTCATTCTTTCTCTGACTCATTTTCTTTGTTATGAGCACGGGTTTATTTCCCCCACAGTTTCGGCAGTTTTGCACATAGAGCTGGGTCGTGTGTGCTGTTACCCCTTACCTAGCTCATCTGCCTTTGACCTTTGTTCCCCATCGTGCAAATGGTTGTGAAGTGGTTTGCATAAGGGTGAGGACTACAGAGCTGAGAAGTGGTCGTGAACTGAGCCCTGAAGTGTCAATTCATGAGCCCTCTCCAGGGCGTTTTCTCTTATTTGAGTATTTTGGCCTCTTACCTCCCCAGATCAATGGGGTTTTTATCCCATGAATTGAGCAATACACAAACCATAATTGAAGTTCTGCTTTTATCCATCATAAATTTTCCAGCAGAAAACTAGTGTTGTCATAAGTATATCACTGGATGTGTCAATTCTGTCAATATTTTTGATAAGAATTTATGAAAAGACAGAATTTAAGCTATCTTATTTTGTTCTGATAATGTTTAATTCCTTATTTTTAGTTTCAGCTTTTAAATGCAATATTTAATATTAATCATAGCATATCGAATGAGATGTGTCACAATTAATTTTGACCTTTAATATTTTTAAACATTCCCTAAATGAAATAATATGGAATTTTTAGTCTGTGAAGAACAACCAAATATTCATTTTGTTCTGAAACAGAATGAAAATAAATGTCAAAATATACAGTACTCCATGGAATGTAGGGTTGATTTTCTCAACAGATGTAATAATAGATAATATTTCAAAATGACTCAACTTTGAAAAAATAAACAGCTTCAGTTTGCCTTCAAAGCATTAAAAAAAAGATCAGTCATAGATTTTTCTTACTCATATGCAGACTTTTGTTTTTTTCTGTTTATTTTCCTGTGATCTAGGATTGTTCAGAGGTTAACACAAATCTAGACAGGGAACCTAAAATAATTGTAAGTAAACCATACATAATGAGGAAAAAAGACTGCAGTAATGATTCTAAAGTAATATTACTTAATTTTCAATGTAAAAAAATCTAGATATTAAATTTGTTTATAGGACTGAAGCAGCATGTATGGAAGTGGCAGGCAACAGTGTATTTAGCCAATCTGGATTTGCAAATTCAAGTCTATGCATACACACGTCAGCTCCTGTGGCCACCGTGGTAGAAACTTTCTCACAATTACACTGATGTTCGGATATTTGTCAACTTAAGTTCTACTTATAAACATTCTTTGGATTCCAAAACACACAGTAATATCCCTAGAAATACAGATATTGAATATTTTGAAATATTTTCATTTCTGCAAGTACAGGAAACCACTGTTACTCTAGGGCATATCAGAAAGAAGGCTGGGAAGCTGGTGAAAGATGGAGACAGATGGATTGACAGAAGGACTGAAATAGTGAAGTTTATTTTCTTTTGGCTGAATATTTGCTTGGCATCTGATAGAGTGTTTGATTATTATTCCAATGAAACACGGGCTTTTTCTTCTTGAATGTCACTGCAGAATGTCTTGGCCTATTTTAGAAGCTATTTTCTTTGCTATTTGTTTTGCAAATTCTTTTCCATATCTGTGCATATTAATAGTTTTTATATCAGTTTGAATATACATCATTTGGTGTCACAGTGTGAGAGTAAGGAGAATTATAAATAAATTTCTAAGGAGCAGGTAGTGATGCTCGTGGTAAGTAATGACTATGATGCCAGTAAATAATGACTGGTGTAGGCCAGCTTCCTGAGATCATTTTTCACCCAAATATGGAACAGGAGCATACAGCGCAGAAGAACAAAAACCTGCAGGTGCTCTTGCTTATAGCTGCACACAACCATTGCCCTTACACCTTGATCAGTAAAGGAGGTTTCTTGGTGGATAATCAGAGAGATTCAGGATCATCTCAGCCGAAGCAGCTGTTGGTGAATCCCTTTAGAGACTCCTTGACTTCGTGGTGAACTAAGTTTCTATCTTGGCAGTGGCTCGGGCAAAGTCCTAGAACAATCTGTGGAGATTATCCAGAGGAATCATCCAGAGGTGGCCCATTGTGTTGCCCTGAACAGATGCAATACCCCGCCCGAGTGCCAGCCTTAGTTTGAAAAAACTATTTGCAGTCTCAGAAATCCTATTGATTTTTGTCACTGGCGCCTGAAATTCAGTGTGACCCTCACTGCCAATGCTTGAAAAGATGGAGAGTAAAATACCTTGGCCTTATCATCAGAGGGCAGATCACATGGCAGCATTTGCCAGTCGAACCCATGTAGTTTAAGGGCTGGTATATCTTAATGAAGAGGTGGGGGGAGAGAAAGATGTGTTTGTGAAGCTGAGTCTAGTGAGGAACATTGGCAGAGAAGGAGCATCTATCTCCAACTGGATGATTTTTCATTTCAAAATTTTTTTCCTTTGATATCTGCAAATCCTGGGAGATGGTTCTGAAATGTGCTGTGTTTTGATCCCGTTGTACATTTGGAGTAGCAGTTTTGATAGCATTTATCTAGATTTAGCATCGAGTAAATGAAAGCTGTAATATTTTATTAATCTATTCCCACTTCAACTTGCTGTGTGTGTTAGGCTGTTTATAAAATGGTGCACGGTTAGAAAAAAGATTGGATTAACAGGAGGCTACGCTCATTTCTCTCTAACTTCTAGGTCATTTGGTCAGGTTGCAACTCAAAGGATGTTTTCTGCCATAGCTGTAAGCACTGCTGGGACTGAAAGCCACGCTATGGGGGTAAAAAAGGCTCTGGTCTCTCCTCCACATCTTTGCCTCGTGCAGTTATGTGGTCAACTAAATTCTTCCAGGCTCCTTCTAACTGTTTATGATACTCAGAAGAAGAGGCAACATCTTAATTTTAGAAAACCAGCTTGTCTGAGCCCCAGAACAGTATGGGCTCCTGTCACATCCTGATCATTCTCAAGAAATCACAGCTCTGCAAGTGCTAAGGGAAAAGTAAATATTTTTAGTGAAGCCAAAAGATATGAATCAAAGATATAGAGGAAACAGATTTTATTGTGTAAGGTGTTGTGTTTTTTGTCATGGTCCAGTTTTCTGACAATAATCAAACCTGTCTGCTATATTGCACAAGATAATATCCTTTATAAAGTTAGTAGAAGCTTGGCCATTTATCATCAGTTTATCAAATTCTTCTCCTCACTCCTTTCCAGTCCTCATTTGGACTAGAAAACAACAAAATCAGGAAAAAGATACTGTCTCATTTCACTGAGAAAATGGTTTTGGATTGGTAATAATAGTCCCAGTATTAGGGGAGAGGCTCCTGTCAGTTCTCTGCGTTGAACTTGATGAGATGCACTTGAACTGCACCTGTATCATGGTGTGGACTAAATGTTGGTCTTCTCTTTTAGAAAGCTTGAATGTCAACAAGGAATGTAATTAACAAATGAGAGATGGAAGGAAATAAGGCAATGTTGTTTAGCTGAAGATTAAGGTAAAAGTTTATCTGCTTTTGCTTTGGGCTGTGAGGAATTTGTGCACTTCTCAAGTGCATCGTGCACGTGAGCTTTCCTATTATTACAGAATGATGAAATAAATATGGAAATAAGACCTTTGTCAAATATTGACTAGAAAAATGGAGTGATACAGTGCAGTATCTTTCATAGATCTTCCTTAATTCTGAGAATTTCAATGTAAATCACGTGAAGGGATCTATTTTCCTCTTTTAAAAAGTTGGTCGCATTTCACAAGCAAATGTGACACTAAGATGACGTGCTTTTTCCAAACTGTCCCATTGTGCTTTTAGCCATTTTCATTTCTGATAGCTTAATGTAGACATTTGCTTCTGAAATGAATGTTTCAGATGACTTTCATTAGAATAATTCAGTATAACTATAGTTTATTTTTATGTAATTATATATTCTTTAAGTTATCCCTTGAAAAAAGTTAGCTCATTCTCTCATTGCTATGATGGTCCAGCCATAAGCAATTTTTGCATTTTTTTTAACTTCTGACTTGGATGCAACAAAACAGCTCTGCAAGGTCCTGGTTTGGGCATAAGCTGTGTCAGGGTTTATGAAACAACAGGGAACTTCTGGACCTGCAGAAGAAATGGAAAGACATTTTTGGTTTGAGCACATCTGCATCTCCAATGCAAGTCTTGGCTTCTTGGGAGGCAGGGAAGGCACGTGGGAAATGCAGGACATTTGTTAGCCCTTTTCTACATTCATGTGGACAGAAGGGTAGAGAAGCAACATATCTGAATATAAAATAGTAAGAAATGAAAAGGCAGTGCCAGAAGGTGTGACATAAACAGCCTTGTTCAATTCTTTCCACTTAGCAAATTGAGATCTTGCCTCTCCATCTTCAGTTTTAAGAAAATGGCAAAGTTGCTTAGAAATTTGACTCTTACTTTGACATCAGTGAGGAGCCAGCCTGCAAAATAACCATCTCTGCACTTCTCTTTATTTACTCTTTTGGCAAGATTTCTCCTTAATTAAAAAAATGAAGGTTCACTTCACCCTATGGGCTGCCAACAACCTAGGCAGCGAGACAGTCTCCTTTTGTAAGCTTATCCAAAATGAACAAAACACCACATTATTTACAGTCTCAGTTGTTCTAAAGCTGTCACAGCATGAATTGACATGAATGGCATCTGAAGGACCTTGTACTGAGTGAAGACCAAGAACAGATCAAAACCAGTCTCCTTTAAAAATTGGGCTTTTTTTCAGGCTGTGCAGCAGTGTAGAAATTAGGCTTGAGCAGACTTCCTACTGCTCACACTTATGTTCAGTCTGGGAACAGCAGGAACTTTCACCTTCTCTGGCAGTTGGCTGTTGCTCAGTTGTATTTAGTCCATGATTTTGTCAGGTTTGTAGGGAAATGTGCTTGGATCGTGTTTCTCCTCCTTGGTGCAAGGAATAAAGGATCTCTCCTGCTCCTGTTCTTTCTTGTGGTGTCAAACCACACAGACCTAGTGCTCCTGAAATGATGCTGGCCAGGAGCCTGCCTTGATGCCTCCCAGTGCCCCAGACCTCCAGCCAGTTTCCTTGGGTTAAATTCTTTGTATATCTGGTCACCTTAAGGACACTGTGGAAAAAGTAACGCAGTTAAACAGCTCTCCTTTGTAACAGACCCACGTGAAGCCAAGCCAGCACAGCCTCCTTGAAACTACACATTCTCATGCTGTCTGTTTCTTTTTCTGCTTTTGTGATAGTCTGAGGGAAGCCAGGCTTTTGAAGACTGTTAGGCTGAGACGTGGAAAAAAACTGCATTTCTTCCCACTCTTACATCAATCCTCTCCAGCCAGAGGTGAAATAAAGCTGTTGCGACTTCTGCCCTTTGTACAACACCTTCGGTTTGAAGAATCCACTTGGGTGCGGTACTATCTAAATCACTGCTTCATTATTTATAACATGCAAAGCCTGGTTACATCTACAAACAGCTGCTCTGGCATGTTTCTGAAATGCAGAATTCAGTGAAGGCTGCTAGAGAGCTCATAAATCATTCAGAGGGAGACTGCTGAGCTGCTGGTGACTACAGGAGCCTTCCTGATCAGTTTGCCATCCTCTCCCTCCTGTGCCCAGCAGTTTTGTTGCTGGTTCTGCCATTCTATTGTTTAAATTTCCCCAGAAACTTAAATTTTCATTTCTTTAGTCAGAAGCTCAGGTAGGCTATATTGCAGCGCAAAGCAAAAATTTATGCTGGAGTTCTTTAAAATGCTCAGAAACGTGTGTGTGGGGGTTATGACAATGCACAGCTTAACTAAAGGAGAGCAAACAGGTTTATGAAGTACTATTGTATTAATTACTACTGAAATATTACAGGTAGCACAGCAAATGCAAATCTTGTGGAATAATTTCACCAGAATTAGTGAGTTTCTTTCTGTGTTTTTGCAAACTTGTTACTAGTCTAAATTAATCAAAACCAGAGTATAATTTTCTGATCATAATATTTTTCTACCCTTGTTTGTAAAGAAATAAATTGTACAGCATGTTCTGAATATTAGAAAGCACTTCCTCACTTGGTCAGAAGCCAGTAATAAAAAAAATTATAATAAGCTAATTTCAATTCAAAATGAACTCATTCCTGTGCTGGCTGTTGAAAATGCATGAGACAGGCATTGTACTGGCAGAAGCAACTTGGATTCTGCCTTCTTCTGCCTCTCTGCCTCCAGAAAAGATCCAAACTGAAATATTTCAAAACAAATGGGTTTTAGAACAAAATTAACAGCTGTTACAGTATTGGCCCATGACATTCTCTGGCTTGTTTTCTGAACTCTCAATCCATTCACAGTCCTTTTAAAAAGGTTAATAGGCACAAATGCATGAGTTTGATTCCTTTTATTGCAGATACAATACAAACAGGTTGTAAGATGCTAGGAAAATAATATTCTACACCAGAGAGTGTGAGGGTATATAAATGAAGAAGCTACAGAAAAAAACAAGTGAAGTAATCACTTTGAACAGGTGTGGGCATAGCTGATGTCTGTATTTGATTCATGTCTGAAACAGCGGGGAAAAAAACCAGAGGTTTAAAACCTCTGCATTGAATTCCTGACTCTCAAATATTATTTTGGATAGTGATAGCTAATCCTTTCTAAATTGCACTCTGTCTCTGAGCAAGCTCTTATACCTGTGAACCAGCAAAGTGGATTACCTATTTCATAGTTTTTCCCAAAGGGCAAACTCTTCCTGGACCTTCCCAAAAAGATCATTCCTTAACTCACTTTAAAGTTTCCCACTTCAAGCTGCCTAATGATGTGTCCTTAGGTGGGGGTAGAATTGTTTGTGATATTCCCTCTTTCTCAAGGGGAAAGCTTTTCTAGCGCAGTATATCTGTGATTGTCTTTCACAATCACGACACCACCACAACCTTGGTGTGACAAAACAGTCCAGCTGAAATTCATTGCTGAACTTGCTGCTGTGCAAAAGCCAGTACAGCTGAATGATAGTACTGAGCAGCTTTGCTAAATATTGCCCTCAAATGCGAGTTGGTCAAGAAAAGAATCTGCTGCCTTCTATCATGAAAATTTAAATTTTTAATGAAAAGCACAAAATATCTCCTTGCTTTGTCATAAAATTGCCAAGATTGGGGTAAAAAAAAAGTCCCTATTCCTTCTTTGTTCTCATACTCCCAAACTCTTTTGAAGGAATTTTTTATATTTGTATTTAGTGCTGCAACATTGACTTTAAATGCTTTAAGTTCTTACAGGATGGATTTTATTTTGTTTTTAGTTTTAGAGGTCTTGTGGCAATCAAAAATGAATATTACTAACATGTATGGCAACACAGGCTATCAAAATGTTAGTGAGGTTGTGTTATATGGGAGAAAAAGTAACTGGAACTTGTCGAGTTGGATTGTAATTAAAACCAATAATCAAACAGAAAATACTTTTTCTAAGCTAAAACTCTACACCAGATGTCTCTTCCTACCCCCACTTCCCTCAGACAGTATTCTCCACTGCCCCCACCTACCTGTCTTTCCCATTTAATTCTGGTGCTTTTAAATAGATACTAAATAGTTATTTTTTCTAGAGCATTTGACAATCCAATTCATTATTCCCAACAGCCTCGGGTTTTTCAAGCTAAAGACAGGATAAAACTGATTATTATTTCCTAAGCCAGTAATTGGAAAACTGATTTTCTGTTAGCAGCTTCAGTTTACTCTGTTCAAGAAGAAGAAAACATTGACCTTTCTACCTGTCACCATGAAGTGAGTCACGGCTGACAAATGTTTGAAGCTGATGTGTGCTATTTGCAAGATAAATCAGTACTGCAAATCACCCTGGTTTATTTTCATCTCAGTACTTCAGATGGGCCCAGAAAAGTGCCTCAGGCTTCTCCTGTCTCATCCAATTACTCACTAGTCCCAGGCACATTGTCTCAAAATAACTTACTAGACCATTTCTTGCTCTTGAGGCGAACCGAGATCCCATGGCCATGACCTGTGTCTTCTCCCAAGCACATGGGCTGAAGGTGCTGGTTGGGCACTGGGGAAATCTGCTGAGAGACAGCAGGAGAATCCTCCCTGGTTGGTGGTGGGATGGGCACAGGTCCCATCCATGTTGTCCCTGTCACCCAGGAGCTCCCACTCACCCTTTCCTGGGTGTCAAAGCGGCAGTGGGTGAGGAAGCTGAAGGATGTCATGGCCGCCTATGGTTGCTGTTGCTGTCATCTGTCACCGGAGAACAGGAGCCCTTCTTAAGAAGAGACAATCAAATTGTCTGCCTATTTCTGCCGGAATACGGCTGGGTGAAAATTTGGGCAAAAATAGCAGAGAACAATTTATGGTGCCAGCACATGTTTAGAACAAGCCGTAACTTGTCATCTCCAGAAGATGATGAAGTGATGCTGTGCTGTGTCGCTGGCTGCTCTGAGCAGAGCATCCTGATGGATTTGGAGCAGGAACCTGGCTCTGAACATGTGAACCTGCAATGTGTGAATGGTTTGGTGAACTCGCTTTCCCTCTCCCCGCTCCCAAACCTGTGGTGTAAGTGTGACTGGACAACGTGCTGAGGCTTAAACTCCTGTTCCATCCAAGGTGAAGGATTCTTTGTTTAATTTCTTCTAATTCATCTTAATTGCAAAGCATTGGGTATGATATTAACTTTGGCTTGAAACTGGTGGTATGATAATGGTTTTAATTTTATCTCTCAGCTTGAAGGCTGACTTGTAAACATTAGCTGACAGGCATATCTTTCATCTCGCTGACAGTAAACCTATCTGTCAAAAATCCCAATTAATAATCAGACAGGGAGAAAAGTAGTGCAATTCAAATGAGGTTCAATCACTTGAGTTAAGATTTGGAAGCTCTCCCTTTGAATATCTTAGATGTTTCTTTAAGGTATTATTCTGCATATATTATGTCCGACTGCAGTGAAACGGTGGCTGTTTGATCCCTGCCTTGTTCAGGAAGGAAGTGGCCGGTTCAGGTGTTTTGTTTTCAGTGTCCTTGTTCATGCTCCTGCTGTGCCAGTCAACAGCTGTGCCTTGGGCTGAGAGGCGGCTTGTTTCTTGGTATATGTCACTCACTGCTGCGTTCATCCTTTCTGCATTTCCCTCAGTGAAAATAAATATTTTCTTTCCATGCATTCCATTAGCTGCACTTATTTGAGAGTTTCTTATTTACATTTTAAAAGACACGAAGTCAAATGCACAGCAGGTCAGCCAGCACTGTCTGCACACTCTGAAGAGTGTTTTCAATGTTCTCGTTCTAGCTGGCCTTCAAAAAGGAATCTGCACAGCTCCCCAAAGGCACATCTGAACAAACACAGTACACTGCTGTTTGAACATCCAACTCTGACATGCACAACAAGACCCAGACATTTTGCCTATGCAGAAATACTAAACATATTTGTATTGTTATTTCGGTTGTCATTTGTATTCATGTCTTCACTTGACAGTTTTGGAAATCAATATTCAGGTCTTAATTTGGCAGTTTTAGAAATCAGCAGACAAAAAAATCTTTGTATTCACTTTCCTTTTGAGCCAGGCACTGCTCACATTGATGTAGGAGATACTACCGAGGAGTTTTGGTGACAGTATGAGCCTGAACTTACACATCTGTAGCTGGAAGTAGTAGTAGAAATGCAGAGAGCGCCTTGTCCTCCCACCTCTCAGCAGTGAGTAGCCCGACTGTCCCTGGCTTTTCTCAGCCCTAATTCAAGTTTTCTGATAAGTGGTTGCTTTGTAATAGTACATCATGACTACAGCTGGATCTATCAGTGTAAATGGGAAAGCCAGTATTACCCAGCTAATGATACGAGCCATGGGGCACTGAGTAAGAAATGACAAATTGATGCCCTTAAGTTTGGATGTCTGCTCTCTGCACAAATGGGGCTTGCTTGAATGAAATCCCTGTAATGAAAGAAGATGAAATGAAGTGTTTATTCTAAAGTGGCTTTTCTTGCTATAGGAAAAACTGCTGGAATGTTTTCAAGTAGTCTAGGAAATAACATTAAAACTTTTTGCTTGAGAGATGGAGCAGTTATGCTTAATTCAAGAAAAAATCTTCACTCTAGTTTCGATAATGTACAGACATAGTCATCCCGATTCTCCTGTTAATGTAGTGTGACAGAGGAGGGCAATATGCAAAGTACCTTTACTTGTTTGACCTGCTTCAGAGTTCAGGGAGATCAAAGGAAGACTCCTCAGTGATTTGTGGAGAGGTTAAGCACTTAAAAACAAAGCCAGCCCTTGTGCAAGGTTTTAAATATTTCTAGCAAAAATCTCTAGGTAAGAATGTCAGAAACTTAATTTACCTTTGCTGTTGCTTTTTTTCTCATCCTTTTGTTTTTGATGATCACCAAAGCTCTGCAAACTGTTACGCCAGGTCAGATTCTGCATTGCATCTACAAATATCGCTTCTGCTTATTAACAGATGCTGGCATTTCTAACCCCCAGGCACAAACCCTTTCTGTGCTCTAGTGTTGCAACAGCCTCATTTGAGATGTTCTAGCTCCTTTGCTGTTGGGGTCTCGCTAGCCTGGTTCTTGTTTTGTATTGTATTTTTCTGGGCGAGTTTTCCGGGCTGCAGGTCTCTCACATCTTAGTGAGCAATCTGTTGTGACTTTCTTGAGATGAATTTTGCTCACAGAACCTGTTAATGTCATCGGGCAAGGTACTGGTCAGCCCAGAGTCTTTCAGTACGTGCCACTCTGAGACATGGAGTTCTTCCTCCTTGGGACTTTTTATTTTAATGCACTATCATGGGTCCTTTCTGATGCAGAGATCATGTACAAGCCTCTTGCTCTGCAGCTTTTTGAAGTGAAGGCTCTGTGGATGCACTTTTTCTTACCTTCTTATTTGCATTTGGTGCTGTAGCCCTGTTTCAGTGCTTTTAAGTGAATCCAAATTTGTTAATAAGTCTTTATGCAAGTTCAGGAAAACAAAAAAAAATTATACCTGGCAAACTAATGACAGAAGTATCCTTTAGAACTAAACAAATGTGATAATTTTCTTTATAACTGTAGCTACTGTCAATATATCATATGAGTTTTTTCTAAAGCAGAAAGTACAAGCCTATTGTATGCTAAGTTTTAAAACTTGTCTGTCATTCATTATAGAGAAAAACTGGGAACAATAGACACCTGTGTTTCTACATTATACAGCTGCAGTCAGTTCATACAACGTATTAATTACATAGAGCTTTTCTATGAATTGATCTCTGAAATTGTACATTAGTACACAGGTAAACTGGAAGATAAGCAAAATTATCCCCATTATCTCAATTGAAAGAACTTGCATGCAAATTCATTTCAAGGGAGGGGAAAAAAAGTGTATGTATGAGACAAAACCCATTTATATCTGGCATGAATAATGTATAGTGTCCCCTAATGTTAGAACAGAGAACAGGTGTGCTGCCTCTCCTGTAAGGACAAACAGCTTTAATAATAATAATGATTCCATACAAGTGAAAACAGTAATTGATCTAATTTGCATTAGCATGTAAATTATTCATTAGTGAACTGCACAGAATGAAATTGGACTAGCCAGCAGAAAGACTTATTATTTGTCTGTGTGTGTTCCTGCCCTCAGTGTGTGATATTTGCTGTACAGCTGGCAAATTCTTAAATTATATATAATTTCAGCAAAGAGCAATTCTATGCAGATGACACACGTGAAAACAACTATCCAAAATGCCATTAAGCTTTGGTAGAGACTTTTTTAATACACTTCACAGTTTAAACAGATATAGACAAAGCTCTTTGCTTTTAGTTTTCTTATACTTCATTTTTATTTCTTGCTCTTTGTAATTTCTATACAGAAGCTTGAACTTAAACACTCTTTAATCCTATTGCCCCTCATATGGCTTTCACCTAGAAAACATTTAATTTTCCTTTTTCTTCAATGGAAAGGCAGTGAAATTGCTCTCTCAGAAGACGCAATATTTGCCACACCATTTTTCTAACTTGTTCTCAGGATGGGATGTCTGTAGAGACAGTCTGAGTACATGTATGAGTAACACTCCATTTCTTATATTCACTTCTCTGTTTCACTAATGATTCAGTCCCATGGGAAGATCCTCTGTTCAAATCAGTGAGAACTGAATGTCCTTAGCAGCCCTTCAGTGATGGTTTACATCCATTTGGATCAGCTCTTCTGATCACCAGGGAAGGTGAACGGACTCGAGGGCTGTCGTTGTTCCCTATGATTCTTTAGCAGAGATTTGGGGCAGTGAAAAGCAGCAGGACACCTCTTCTGGGTCACAGCTCCTAAAGGACATTATCAGAAGAGACATTTTTAAAAATTGTTTTCTCTAGAGACCCTCATACTGCATCCAACTTGCTGACATGTTAGAAAATAAACAATAACACAGTGCTTTCCTGTTGAGCTTTTACTCAGAAGTCTCCAAGGGCCTTGCATAACATTCACATGTGCTAAAAGCCCAGCGAGATAATTTCATCCATCACAGTGCAGCTAACTGAGGGGTGGGCTGCATCAGCTCTTCCACAGTGACAAGAGTACCAAATGGCTTTGGGAAGAGAATGCAGAACATCCCATCCAACTGAAATTGTAAGGGTACTTACATAGAATTAATTACACAATTAATTAATTAATTACATGTCATACAGTTTGCCTGGAGCACCAAGAATAACCGTGGATGGCTCTTGAAACCCAAACCCCTCATCACTACAAGAACCGATGCTGTGAGGCTGCAGCTGCAGTGGGGTATGTTTCACGGAGGATTCACTTCAATGACCAAACAGGAGCTTAACACACTGTCTGTGAGGAAAGCCATCAAAACAGGGACTAGAGAGAATAAGTGGGCCTTGTGCACAAGCCTGTCAATGTCAGAAGTGTTCTAAATTAATTGTATTAAATCTTTATAAATGGATATTTTTTCCAGAAAACATCATGAAATTAAATAGATTTGGGTGGTGTCTCATGGGATTCAAGAATGTCAGACTGTACTAATAAGAAAACATCTTGGTTTACACTTCTGATTTCTACAAAAGTGTGTGAGTAAACTTGATCAAGTTTTAACTGGAAAATCCCACTGGCTAAGCTTTCAATTTAAGTCAGTCTTAACACGTCCCGGGAAGGGAATCCATGAGCTAACAGGGAAGATATGTGGGTGTTGCTTTTTAGGTGATATTAAGTAAAGCTCTAAAACCAGAGGCAAAAAAATCCAGCAGATAACATGTGGGGGTGTGTGTTGAAACAAAAGGAAAAGAGCTACTTGTAGTCAATGCTGAAAATAACCATCGAATTCGGTACAGCCACTTCAGCTACAGTTATAAATACTAGGATTGAATTTCCTTCCTCTTCATTCCAGAAATGACTTGTAGAGAGCAGAAGTGAACTATTACTGTTTTTTCTAAATCTTATGGTGTTTTATTTCATTGAGGAAATCTTGGAAAGAAGAGTGGCTGCGCACACGTTAAGCCCACACATTTCAGTGGGAATTACTGCGTGTGCAAAGTACTTGTGAGCACCAGGCAGCCTGCTGGGGGTTACTGAAACCTCCAACATTTCTATTGGGAAGGAAAAGTTTCCTCAGAGAAAAGGAAGATGTGGGTAAATCTCTGTGCCAAGCAACCCCAAAGACTATTTGTCCTTCAGCTCTTTGAGCAAGTTCCCAGCCACCTCTGTCACCCACCATTTCTTCAGAAGTTTGGAGCTGAACTTGTGCTTCAGTGAGCTCTGCTTTGGTTTCCCTTGCTCACAGTTTCCCTTGCCAGGGTTTCATCCACTGAGTCTGATTAACAGGTTGGGCAATAGGATTTTCTGATTAAAGCCTTGTCACTTGTTCCGTAGGGTGTTTTTTTTGTTTTGTATTCAGGACCATTTACTACACATAGACCAAGCTCAGCTTACTTTTACCTCACCTCCAGTTGTTTCAAGCAACACAGAATGGAACTCAAATTCAAATATAAAATTATTTCCATTCCATTACTCCTTCACTAAATTGTTTGTGGTTTTAAATGCAGAAATTGCAGTGGGCCAAATGCTGTTACAATAACTTTTCTGGTCTTGTAAAGCAACCGAGAGCAGAGTTTGATCCAGTTTCCCTGCTGTTAATTGCCATCATGGTAACCAAAACCTGATGTTATGAATGTATTTAAAAGTAAAAAACAACATTGCAGAGTAAAGTGGCGAGTGGATGCATTTGCTCATTATATACTAAATAACTCAAGCAGTTACCACCTTTGCTGGCTAATTGCGTTGCTTTCTATTTTAGACCAGAAGTCATCATATTTGAATATAAATTGGGGTGCCATGCTCATCATGTGCCTTTTTTTTACGACTAATTAACTTTCTTTTGCATTTAAACCACTAAAACCAATTGAACTTCAGACTCACAAGCACCATTCTCTCCATTTGGGAACACTTAAAATTCCAGCAAGGGATCGCAGATGATCTGAAATTCATTGTTGGCTGTTACACCAATACTTCAGATCACTAGAAGAACGAAGTGGTAGTGCAGAGATTATTTGTTGTGCAATCACTTGCAGAGCTCTCTGCTGTTTGCAGAGCAACCTAATGAAATATGGACATGTTTGCGAAAGATTGTTCATAAGAGATCATTTCGAGCACACTGGTTAAATCTTTCTATTTGGTACATTAATTGCTCTCTTACAGTAACAGTGGGGGTTTTAAAAGAATAGTTTTGTTATTGAAGATTTGGAGATTCATTTTCAGCTTGGAGGGATTTTTTTTTTTTCTTTCCCCTCCCTCTAAATACTCATGAAGGTAAGTTGAATTACTGCAGATGGTTTAGCCTGGGGGAAAGTATGTATTTTTAACAAATTGTAATTGCAAAACACATTTCCCTGACAGAGAGCTCTCACACTGTTCATCTCATGAACATGCTTTCCTATTTTATTTAGTGTTTTGATAACTATCTTTCACAGCTATAAATGCATGATGTTGAACATCCTTTCAAATATGGTAATATCAAGTGCTTTCCTGCACGTAATGCCAGAGTTTTGTCACTAGTGAGTTTTATTAACAGAATGAGGAGTTTTTTGCAGGAGGAGGGTCTTGCTCTCCAGCAGCGGTGGTGTTGGGGGGAGGCAGCGTCACCTGGGGGTCAGCCATCGGCCTGGCACAGGCTCCTTTTATTCTTGAGCAACTCTGTCTCTCTGCTTCAGGTGACCATCTGATAAATAAGGGAAGCTAAAGCACCTTGTCCGTGCTGTGTTTGCACTTATGTAAAGCCCAGAATGTAGCCCACTGCAGTGTATTCTAAGTTCTCCTGCCAATTTTATTTTTTTCTGGCTCTCCTTGGGAAACGGGGGACATAAAGGGAAAAGCAGTCTTCTTCTGTTCTGTCTAGTTCGCTGCTAGCTAAATTCCAAGACAATTTGTGCCAGATATTTCCAGAGATTCTGGATCCTTATGCAGGACTCACCAACCTGCCTTGGTGTGCAGATGTTCCGGTGACTGCATGCCAACCTACTGAAATGTTTTCTTTCTCGGACTGGGTTACTAAGACAACAGTTCCACTTGATTCTTTAAAGCAAATTCATTATTTGAATGAACATAACAAGTCCTTCTGCCACTCCTTGCATTTCTCCAGTCATTTTTAGCTTCCACATTGCCTCAGGCTAGTTGCAGGGTGCTGACTTGTTAATTATACAGTCTCTCTATTCTCTGAAACTCCGAAGGGTATGGTGGCAGATGCTGCTGGACTAGTTCTCGTTTAGAACTGGTACAGGATGCTGGTGTAGGACAACTTCATGATGATCATCTTTGGCCCAAAAGGCAGGTGCTGTGTTTCTGGTACATATTCACGTATATGTTAATCAAAAAATGTAGCAGCATGTTGTGCTTTTAAACCACTCCATTTCAGTTCACTGGAGTACACCACTCCTCATAACATTCCTTGGACTGGGAATTAAACAGTGGGACGAGAAGAAATAGATTTGGCCTGAAAAGAATTTCTTTAAGTGTGCTAAAAATATATATATTAATGGTCCTTAAGCAATGCAGGAATGTACATCAGATGCAGAATTACAGGAACTGAGCGTTACTGCAATGTTATCAATGGTCTGTGCAATGTATCAGAGGTGTGGCGTGGATTCAAAATTAGTATTTCCAACATTTTTAAGACTGAGCAGGGAAATAATTTAGTTGTCTTTATTCCTTGATTTGAGGCACTTTTTGAAAAAAGTGCTGAACATTAACTTCCTAGAGATTTGACTATCGCTATACATTTTGCATTGAGGGTGCTCCAATATAATGAAGATGGTTGGCAGTAGAAAACCTGAAGACAGGGAGAGAGGTTAGATGAAGCAAACATCCTAATCACATAAATCATTACCCTAGGGCAAAATGTAATGAGTGTTTTTTAAAACATGAGCTGTCTGCACTGTGACATCCATTTAACATTGTACCATCATGCCACACCAATAACTAGTTACCTTTAATGAAATCCTCCTCCCCCTTCACGTCGCCCATGCTTTTGATTAGTCTGAAGGTATTCACAACAATACTCAGTATTGATTTCCCTATAAAGACAGCTTTTTGGTCCCCATGGATAAATGTGGGAGCAAGTGACACTTGTGACTGTGCAGATTTCAAATTAATGGGCTACTCTGGTACGACTAAAAGAAATGATAGGTACCTCGTGGTATTAATCATTTTGTGACAGTCCTTCCTAATTGCACCAGTTTTAAACCTCTATAGAAAATGCAGCTTTCGGGGTTAAATCAACCTATTGCATATCATCCATCCTCAATGACGCCCATGTTTTCTGTGCAAAATCCGGAATAAAAATGGTGCAGAAGAGCAGATGTTACGCTGAAGCGTTTTTGAGGTTTCGTATCACCTTTGTCTTCAGAGCAGAGATAAACAAGCTCCCATAGAGAACACGCCGATGGAAATGTCTTTGCGGTCACAGGTGAAAATCTGGAGCAAAACTAAAGAAACATTTTTATTCAGTAATGGCCTCATTTGAAAGAATGATTGCAAGAGAGGGATCTGTCTGAGAGGCTGTATTTATCCACTTGATGCATATGTGTGTTTACTTACATTTCCATAGGAAAAATAGTCTGACACGTTCGGCTTTTACTTCCCTATAGGGGAAGTGCAAATATCCATTTAGCCACATAAAATATGGCCATCTCTGTGATTGCTAACATCTTTTCCCCCTGATCTCTCATTTATAATGTGCTCTTGAATACCAATGATGTTGATCTCTGGAATCTTGTTAATTCCCCTGTGGGGAATGGGGCTTTTACTGGCTTCCAGCCTTATCAGCAAGGAGACAAATGAAGCTCTTTGTCTTATGGTTTTTCTCTTTTATTCAATGAATCACAGGTTTTGATGCAAATCCCATTAAACTCTTGGTGTGTGTTGGATCATTTTCTTATTGCAAAGCTGCTCTACTTTTCCCTTCTGTTAGCTGTTAGGAGGAGGTGAGAGCCTCCACCAGCTGTTGTCTGGGCTTGGTGTCGTGCTCCTGACGCTTCTTATCTACTAGCTAAAGTCATTTGCAGAACTGCGATAATACCAACATAGTCAAATCACACTAAAAAAGTGGCTTAACATTTTGCCCGCATTCAGTACCTGTAAATTGAAAAAACCCCACACAGTCCAAAACCCCAGCAATTCTCTTACATGGGCAGAGGTATTATGGGGATTCGTAGAATTTTTGATGCAAAGGGTATGATAATTACTGTGCAGATATATACATACACGTGTGTACCGGCACGCATTCCTCAGTACAAATGGTGCTTTTAACTGCCTTGTACTCTTTATCTGGCAGTGAGTCATGCAAGATGTTTCGTGTAATCAAACAAACATGCAAACATGGAGTAGGCATGTCTCCCTCAGGAGCTGTGCCACCGGGACCTCACAGCGTGCTGGAGGAAGGATGTGCACATTCCTTTTCCCTGTGCAAACTCCGAATCACCAAGAAGCTCGTTTGCACTGTGGCTTTGCGGTGGCAGATCCCATATGTTGCCGCTCTCTCTGGCTTTTGCTTTTGAATGAGGTGCTGTGCTGGAACCAGAAAAGGGCCACACCATTTTGCTAGAATTGGTACTGGTTTCAGCATGGTGAGGTCAGGACAAGAACCAAGATTCTAATAATAATAAAAATAATGGTGTTAGGGTGACTGATTAAAGGAAAGACAGTTGGCTTTGTCTAACAAAAAATAAAACTGAGCTGCAGACAGTTCAGCTCCTGCAAATCCTGTTGTCTCTGGAAGACTAGAAATGGTGATGGGTCTTCTCACAGCTCTTCCTAACGCCCTCCACCCTTAGACACGGCTGGCAGAGTAGCAGTGGGACTGTGACATGTCACTACCAGCCATAAGGTCCTGAGCAACTTGGTCACTGCCTACAGCTAGGGGTTTTCTTGGAATCGGAGTGAGGAGAATGGTTTGCACCCAAAACCAGCAAGTCCCTGCACTGGCCAGAGCAGTTGGGGGATGTCTGGACACATGTCATGGGGAGAGCGGTCGCCTGTCCCTGTGCAGACCACACTCCCCGCCACAAACTGTGTGGCAACGGTGGACGTGGAGTCGAACGCAAAGCTGGGGGAGGGCACCTCTGCTTGCTGCTACGAAGCGTTGATGGGAAACCAATGACATGATGTCTCCTTACCATAGCTGCCAATTTGCTGCTGCCGCAGACTGAGTCAGTCTCATTAGCACGCCACTTCATTAAGTTTCTCTTTTAATTGCTTCATTGGGTTAAGCTTCAATAAGCATCTAAGAATGTTTTTCCATTCAGCAATAGAGAAAAGGAGAGATGTACAATACATGATGTTGTTTATGGGTTGTCAGTGGAATAGAGATGGGAACATTTTGCTTTCACACAGCAGATTTTAGGTTTTTTTCTTCCTATTTATGATTAAAAGAGCAAACATCAATCACTGGTGTTACAATGAATGAGAGTTACAAGAAATGAATGTGAGGCACAAATATTTTTTTTTGACCTTTTTTTTTTAATTCTTAACTTTCCCAAGACCATGAAGAGTGGTCAAATCCATAATGCTGGGGAACCTCAAATGGGAGGGTTCCACTGAAACTGCAGTGTAATCTTCTAAAATACTGCTTTCGTCTAATTAAAAAAAAAAGAAAAAGTAATTTCTGACTGATTCTAAAATTTTTGTCATTGAAGACTTAGAAATTGTAAGCAGTAGCGTAATATTTGCTCTTATCTGCCTGTCATTTAAATTCTCACTTGCTTTGAGTTGATTTGTCACATCTTTCATAATTACCGTTAACTATATGAAATCTCTAAATGAACTGCACTGCCAACATGGTCATTTCCAGTTATTCAGTTTCAATTAAGCAGATCTTTTTAATAAACCTGAAATCCTCTTTTGATTTTATTCATAGTTTCAAGAGATGCCTTCTATGGCTTCTAGCTTAATCATACTGGAATTTTGGGTTCTAGTTCATTAGTTTTGAGCAACCTTTTTGGCTAGATATCCTTAGAAACATTGCAAAGTTCACATAGGTTGATTTAATTTATATTTTTGTACATGCTAAATGACATTCTTGAATTATTACTTTATTTTTCCTCGCTTTCATATATTTACCAGTAAAAATATTTCTCAATTCATTCTTTGCATGTAGTTATAAGGAACTGTTTAGTTTCCCTATGTCCATGCACACACAAGTTGACATTATTGCATGGAAAATGGCTGTTCACATCTAACTACCTTTGGGAAATGAAAGGCAGCAGGTTTTCTTGGCTTTATGTATTTCTGTTATCTGTACACAAGACTGTTGCATGGCTTTTCACCACCCTGAGCAGGTAGAAATTGCTGTCCTTGTAGCCAAGGTCTCGGACGCTGCACCCTGCTAGTCGCAGTGGGGGACACATGCTCTCAAACCACTATTTCCCTCTTTCTGTCCTGAACCAGGTTTCATTTATTTTCACTGTCCAGTCACTAAGCTTGTTGCGTTGATGGGTTTTGTCGGTATCTCGGCTGTGAAGTAAGACAAGCCTGGGCAGAGGGTCCCTCCCAGTGCCTGCATGCTGGGAGCTGGACCTTCGACTTGCATCAGCCTCAGGAAGGGCTCTATGTGCTCCTGGGTCTTTCAAAATAGTTTATTTCTGATAAATGTTCTCAGAGGCAAATTATATTTTGTTTAATATCGATTTATTTACATAGATAGAGTTTGCATGCAACTGCAGAGTTTGTGCGTCTGTAAAGATTGGAATGCAATTTGCACCGACTCGGTTATTAAACGCTAAAAAAGTGCATACAGAGTTTAGTACGTGGCTTTCAATTCTGAAGTACAAATGTTTATATTTTGTAACATTTGCGAAATCTTTCACTGACAGATAAGGTAACATCAAAGTCTTAATAGTTTGTTTTACAAGGATATTTTGGAGTCTTTCTAATCTTCTTGCATGATTGCTTATCTTCTCTGCTGCAACTTGTTGAATGGAAGGATAATCTTCCTTTTGGATTAGTTTAGGAATTTCAGACCAGAAAGTCCACAGTGTTTTATATATGAGAGTATTTTATTATTGCTCATGGTGCTTCTGCTGAAATTCAGTGTTATTAAGTACACACCAGATCAGTTTTTCATTCTGCTTAGCTGGTAGCATTAACTGAAAGTCCTTAAAGAGGGTCAGTAAGTGAAATCAACGTAAATATCTACCATAAATCCTCTGCCTTTCTTCTAGAAATCAAGGTACAAGCAAAAAAATGTCCAAAATTTACAGTGAATCAGTTGCAAAATGTTTTCTGGGATTATGGAGGTTGTCTGGGCAGAGATATCCATTAAGCATTGTGCAGAACTGTGTGAAAACCTAAATCAAAACTCCAGTCATACATCTTCCGACTTTAGTAACTAAAAGGTGTCTCAAACCAAGCTGCTACTCAGGGTCATGTTTTTACTCTGAAATGAAATTGCCTAGAAATGTAATCTACAAAATAAAAAAAAATTAGTAGTGATGTTAAACCCAGGGCTGGGGCTTTAAAAAACCTTCAAATTTTCACATGTGCAATCCAGTCTTGAGAAATGGCCACAATACTTGAACATATTTTAAATGGATTTGCAGATTCCACTGCATATATATTTTATTCTATCAGGGTTTTCAGGGAACTGTTGACAATGTAGTATAGTCAAGTTCTTTAAGATGGATACATACAGAAAGAAAGCTCATGGGGAAAAGCCACTGAAGAATTCTGTTCAACAGAATCAGCAATTTCTTACACTTTTAAACCTAAAATTCTTACAACTGAACCTTTAAAACTAGTAACTGTAGGTATGAGTTTTGCTCATGAAAATAACCAACTAGCAAGCACGTTTTTAGAGACAATGTGTGCAATTAGATTCGCAATTATACATTTTGTTTTGTTGGCAAACATTCCTTCTTCAGTTTGAAACAAAGAAGAAAATGTGATGAGTAGCTTTCGGATGACACGAAATATTACACATAAATGCTTTTTAGCAAATCTACCCCAAGTAAGTCTAATAGAAGCTGCTGATTTTCATAAAAGGAAATAACATTTGGTTAAAGTTTAATGTTAAGGAAATGAACTGTCACATAGTATAAGGCTTGAACAGACTGAGAAGGGATGACAGCAACGCCTCTTTCGGACCCAAATGCTGCTAAAATGCCATGGTAACACTCATGCATTATTTATTTCCATGACTAAATATAAGCATTACTTTTTCTATCCTGAACTGAACCACAGCTGGGAATTAGAGTTTTCTTTCAATAAAACTCATCAGTCCGACTGATCTATCAATCTCACCAGGCAGGCTCTTCAATTCACCAAGCAGTTGTTCGATCCGCTCACACCAGCACAGCCCCACTGGGCCACGTGATGGGGGATGCAGACTGCCCCGGGAGCTCGCACTGCCCACAAACAGATCCACGTGCTACATGAAATAAATTACCTGTGTTTTCATCAAGTGATAAATGCACTATTGGCCCTCTGTGTCCTGGCAGGACGTTCGGAAAAGAAGGAACAAGCTGCCAGAAAAAGGCATTAGCTGGTGACACCTATCCAGATCCAAGGGGTTGCTCTACAAAGAAGCTGGCAGAAAAGATGTTGATGGCCAAAGGAACTGCCCTGGCAGCCTGCCTGTCATTAGTGGTGCTCACGCCTTCTGTGCTAAAATTTTAGATCTTATGTGAACTGCTGCAGTGAGAGATTAATTGTGGACAAGTACTTGACATCTTAACTTTGCAGCATGTGTTGGGATTGGAGACCGTGAGGAAAGCTCCCAAGACAGAAGATAAAGACCGACGCGTCCGCTACTGCAAACTGGCATCCTTCAGCCAAAGGGAATGAAATTCTGCCAGTTTAGATTTACTGAGACTCCAACCGAAAGCTCGTAATAAAGTTACAATGAGCAGACACCAGCTTCTCAGAAAAAAGCCTCAAAACTAGTGTTATTGATAGAGAGTGAAACAGAGGCCTCAGAATTACTCATCCATCATTCAAGGAATGAGGCTCTGGAGCAGCCATCGCCTGAGCACACAGCAAACATCGTTACGTGAGCAAGACCATTAATTTACAATGTCACTATGGAACTGCTTCAAATTAGGTTCACAGTTAAGGCTCTTCGTGAGTCAGGGCTGTAGCACTTTAGTGCTCATGGTCAAAAATTACCAAGAAGAGGTTTGCAGGAGAGAAATGAATCCTTCCTCACATCTAACATGAGTGAAGGCCAGGTTCCTGGGGAGGCAGGGAAAGGGCCAGGGGAGTGTGGCACCTGCTTTAAGGACAATTAAGCTTCCTGGTCAGGCGTGTGCTTTCACTACTGCCAGGAGCCCCAGGGATGCACACATCTCTGGAGCAGGTTTGCTCCTTGCCCTGTTGATTGCACCTTATGGCCTTGCCTAAAACTTCCCAAATCCATATCGGAATGGGAAAATTCTGAATGCTCCTCCTTACTTTGCAAAAGCCTCCTTCAAAATGTAATAAACAGGCTCGCAGAGGAAGCCGACAGAGGTAGGTGTCCAAAACCCACTGAAAATTCATTAAGAGATGGGCTTCCTTAAGCTCTTCTGAAAAGCCCAGCACACACAACTGATTTCTAAAGCGTGAAAGCGATGCCCAGAAGTTTTGCAATAGTGCCAAGAGCAGAGTATTCTGCCAGTTTTTCACTCCTGATTCAAGTTCTGGCAATCGAAAAGGACAGGTAATGTTGTTACAGTAAGATTAGTTACAATTTAAAAATTACTTTCCCCCTGATTCTTTTGGCCATAGTTTGTTTTGAAAAAGAAGGCTTTTTGAGCTTGAGTGTATAAATTCATAAGGACTCGCCCCAAATGACCACAATTTGATTTTCAATTAAGACAGATGGCAAGTTTAGTTTTTTCATAAACTGTACATGGAATCCTTCTATCCGATTTCCTGTTTTTACTAAAACGTATGGAAAAAGATCAATGCAAAGCTGAGTAGATAATTGTCAGGGTGGCTGGTCATTGGCTAAGGCATGGAGTAGCAGAGAACCGCACACACCCAAACTACCCATGCTGTATAGCAATTTGCATTAGTTAACATTTGAAAGGAAAAATCAGCATAATTTTTGAAAGGACAATAAAGTTTCAATACAATGACACAAGTTTCAGCAAATTGTTTGTTACGGGCTATAGAGTACACAGCTTGTGCAGTGTGTTAGGAATTCTTCAGCACTATGTATTATAATCATAGAATCACAGAGTGGTTTGGGTTGGAAGAGACCTTACAGACCATTTAGTTCCAACCCCTTGCCATGGGCAGAGACACCTTCCACTACACCAGGTTGCTCAAAGCCTCTCAAGTCTGTCCAGGTCCCTCTGGATAGCATCCCTTCCCTCCAGCATGTCAACCACACCACACAGGTTGGAGTTGTTGGCAAACTTGTTGAGGGCACACTCAATCCTACTGTACATGTCACCAACAAAGCTATTAAACAACACTGGTCCCGATACTGAGCCCTGAGGAATGCCACTCAGCACCGGTTTCCACTTGGACATGGAGTCCACTTATAACATTGTGGTTTGGTTCTTTCTACCACCCAAATTCACATATTATTAATGTTCATTTAACATTTTTAATGTGTTGTAAACTACTTATTGAAGGAATGCTAACATAAAGTGAGATAGATGGGTCTGTCCTCAAATAACGACAAAGTTAAGTTTGAATTAATCTAACATTTAAATACCAGTAAGGAAACAAAGGCACTGCTGACAAGACTTGGTAATGTTGGGCAGTGCATGTTTCTCAAGTTGTGTTGGTTTTGTTTATGAATGAGTGCTCTTTGTATATTTGTGCTTGTGCTTTTCTCCCCCTCTCTGTTCCTGCTAATCAATGTGTATATCCACCACTTAGGACAACTGATGAGTCCCCAGAGCCAGCTGAGCCTTGGCAAGCAAAGTCACCTGTGTTAATGAATACTCATTTGAAATAATTTACATGAGAGATGCAATTTACAATATTTTCTGTGTAAATTGCATGAAAATCAAGGATAATTGGGCGTTAAGTCATTCTTCTCAGTTCCTCAGGGATGTAGCTGCATGAGAAAGGTCTGTAAATTCCACGCAACACAGCCAGATGTTCAATTTATGGCAGCTTTGTTAGAAAACTCATTAAACTTTGGGTAATAGTAAACAAATGTTTTTACTGATACATTCTACAGCCAAAAATCCTGTCTTTTTTGCATTTCTTGGAGTGATCTGGCATAAAATTGAAATTAACCCTTTGGCAATTTTTTCTTCTTTTAGGCAATCCATGCCTGTGCTGGAATCCACTCCTCAAAATATTGAACAGCAGCAATATTTACAGTCCTCAGGAGGTGTCAGCACATGGAATGAGTTCTGTTGCTATTTCTGACCAAGACCCTGGGAAATCTGAGAAATCATTTAGCCTTTGAGAATCCTTTCCCTTTGGGATACCAGCCTTGCTGGTGCAGTTTAGGAAGAGAGACTAGGAAGCACTGCGGCCCAACCCAGACAAGACCTCCTCAAATCTTCAGTAACACCTCAACTTCATCATCCCTGCAAATGCAATTAATAAATGGTTTCTGACAAAGAAAGGTCACAAGGGACTGAGTTTAAGGTACCTGCTGTTGCTGGGCAGTCACCAGAAGTTTACGAAATCTCTATTCGACACAGAGCCTTTGCTCCATGGTGTTAGGGAGTCCTGCAGGTAGCTCTGGCCTGTCATGTACATTTTACTGCTCTGAAAGTGTTCATCATAATTTTTTTTTTCAATACTGAAATACAAATTCCAGATTTGTTTGCATGGCGTAAAAAGAATGACTTGCTGTCCTGGTGTCTGTCTTCCTTGAGCTCGTCTTTGTTTTGAATTTCCACCTTCAAAGTTAGCACAGAACACCTGTAAATCTGGGCTGCCTTTTCAAAAAAGTGACATGCACAGGTTTTCATGTGTGAACCGAATGTTTCCAGCTGCATGTGCGGGAGGGTGATTGATGCAGTCTTTTGTCTCAGCACTAGTTAAGGAGAGTCAGAAAGTACATCTTCTTAGCTAGCTATCTTTTTTTGATACTTCGGTCTGAAGGTACTGATTCAGTCATCACTCTGTCCTAGTAATTTGTCTTGCTTCTAAAGGGAAACAACTTGCTCTAGCCTTTCAGTGCATTACAAAGCACAACTCTTCTTGTTCCACCTCCATACAAAGGCATCGATGTGTTGGGAGAAGGAGATGGAGAACAAAATCCACCTTTCACACCTTCCCTGTTCAACAGCTCCAGGGCTCAGGGCACCGTGAGAGCTTTGGCTTTTCCTTCCTGCAAGTGGGGAGCAGCGTTTGTTTTCGTATTCATTCATTTTATTCAGGTGCCTAGTGCTGGTAAGCGTTGATGCAAATTTAACCTCACAACTGCACAGTGAAACGTTAAAATCCAGCCCCCAATCTACTGATTATATAAGGCAGCACATAATACCAAACTCTGCATTCGCAAACTGACAGTATTGGATATCCTTTCCAAATGCCATCTGCTAACACTATAATTAGAATATATGCTTTTTTTTCTAATTCATTTAACAGTAATAAAAAGATCAAAAAATTTTCAGGCGTAAATTTTCAGGAGACAGGCAGCAGTAAATGCTTAAATGTGCAATGAGTCAAGATAAGAATTTGCCTCATAGACATATTGCTAACACAGACATCAAATTAGCTTGACATTGGCTCAGTAATGAGTATTTCGGGCAAAACAACAGAAAAAATTTGTAATCAATCAGTATTGGAATATCTATAAACATATACATTGAAGTCTAATTTAGAAACAAGTTCTCATGTTTATATATGCACGATATAATGTAAAGAAGCTTCTGTTTGAATTTTTAAGTGAAACTCTTAACATTTAGGTCTAAATTGACACTTAGATAATGCTTTTCTTGAAGCATGATAATAGTAACTTATTTATTTAAATACAACGTAATAGCAACCAGCGTTCTGTTGCAGCGCTGAGGAGACATACTGCAGCCCGAGTGTTAGTGGTAACCCCAAATCTTCTTCCTAGACAACGTTACCAGAGGCAAGGTTTAGGTTCCTACAGAATGTCCTTAAAATTTACAAATACCATTAAATGTAGGCTCTGGCTTAAATATTCCCCTGGGTACCATCAGTACTTTCCCAGTTAAGTTCCTTTGAGGGCAGACAACAGGCAAACCACCTCACTGGCAGCTCGATGTTGGCAGTTCGAGNGGGGCATACAACAGGCAAACCATCCATTCACGCTATGGTGTGTACGCCTTCGCCTGCTACGTCTCACTTGCAGCTCGATGTTGGCAGTTCGAGTCTTGAGATACCCTTTAGCAGGCTTGTTTTCACTGCCTTGGAGAATGCTGCCTTATCCCAGAAGATATTGATGTTTCCATCAGTGGAGGTAGGTCCCATTTTGAAGGAAGTCTTGGAGGAATTATTCAGTGTGCTGTGGGGTACAGCTGGGCCAGCCCCAATGACACCCACGTATGTCATGCAGTGAAATCCACCTACGCAAGCAGCACAGTTAAACCCAAACACGCCGACAAGGGCGAATGAGCCTTTCATGTGCACGCAGCATAATCCGAATTCAGCTGTTGCTGAGGTCTGAGTCTCTGGCACTGCTGCGCTGCCTACTCACAGCTTGATAAAGGCACCAGTGACATCTTTTGGGACCTACTCTGGGATTAATGCTCTTGTGCTGGCTCAGACGGGAAATATCAAACCGGCAGTGAGGGAAACTGCAATTTCACAGGCTGTGTCACTCCAGCTCTGCCGGTCCCAGAGCTGCACTTTGATACACTGCAGGCTCCGATAAATTCCCTATAGGAAAAGGGAGGATGGATGGTGACCCTGTGACCCACCACTCAGTCCCGCTTAATCCCTCCAGCCCTGTTCTGCGGATGCAGGAAAGTCCCTCGATGTGTGTCTTCAGGAGAGCAAGGATGAAAAAGTTGCTTAAATGCTTGTAACTGTCACAGAAATACAAAGCCAGCAAAACGAATGGTGGGTTTTTCAATAGCTAATGTTACCCTGGATTCACTTTGCTCGCAGATTCAGTCAGCATATATTTATTTCTATTTTAACATTCACTGTGCTGACAGTAATTTTGTTAGGGACAAAATATTACAATCAGAACCAGAGTTTCCAGTAAAAGGATGCATTTCATTTGCTGCTTCCCCCCTCCCTCCACTATCTGCCTCTCACCACCTTGGTCTACATGAAACAAAATGATTTGAATGAATCGTGCAGAGGCAAGATAATTTCAGTGCCTGATACTGCAATATTACTGTGCAAAATGATACGTTAGCCTGGTTAATAGATTATTTATTTTCATTAAATGCTGATTATCGGTGGCTTATGTGGGCAGGCACTTTCCTGTTTACTGTGCAAGTAGCTGTATGTTATGGTAGGGGTTTTTTTAAGTTACCTGTTCAGTCTCAGGGATTTTCATGTTTTGGTGCTGACTGGCACCTGCATAGTAATTCTGCCCATGAGTTATGTGTGCATTTCGCTGGTGCAATTTTATACTTGGTGTATTCAAAAACCCCTGGAGTGAATGAGGATGTTTTAACCAAGGGTCTCACCCTCACACCGCCAGGGAAGGTACCTCAAAAGACCAGCCCAGACTGTACGAAGGTTTCCTAAATTCTACGACCCAGCACTCCTCTGCCTGAAGCCTGGCAGCACTGGCCATTGCACAGGCAGCCTTACTGGTGTGGTAGAAACAAAGACACAGAAGATGATGTAACAGCAGAGGAAAGTACTGAGAAGTCTTCATTTCTGCAGATTTCATTCACTCAAAATCAATTAGCACGATACACAAATGGTGAAGGAAGAGAAGTTTTTGTACTGTGGACCCAGGGTATGGTTTTGCATTAGCACCAGTGGTAGAAAAAGCCACAATTATAAGGCAAAACTAACCAAATCTCTGCATTTGTGAAAGAAGTAAATTCAGAGTAAATTTTTTTTTTTTCTGAATATGGCTGACCTGATGATCCAGGGCAGCACAAGTTCAGCTTTGCAAAAAGGAGAATAAGAGGTTTCAAGGTTTGCAATAGCATAGGAACCCCCCCCACTATTTACAGAGATTTACTCGTTATCTTTTTTTTTTTTTTTTTGCTCATTATCTGTTGTATTTCCTTGCAGACAGAACTAGTCCAAATTCAGAACTGCCATTGCAAAAATCAGAATGAAATGTCAAAAAATTTATCTGACACCAAAACAGAATTAGACATAGGAATGCCAAAAAGCTTTTCATGGAGATAGTGTGTTTGAAAGATTGCATTCCAGTAGTACTTGATAAGGTTAGAACACTTCATCGTGTCTTTATCTTTTCTAACTACTCTGAAAAAATCAAAACAATAGTGGAAAAAATGTTGGCGTCTTGACCTTAAGGAGACAAAATTTTATGGGAGCTTTTAATAAAAAAAAAATTGATGCATGTTATACATTTCCAGAAAATCATTTCAGGGTGATCAAATGAGAAACTTTTTTGTCAGGCAATGCTTGACTAGTACCAGCTCCATCTGTTCAAGGAAATAACTTCCACAGAAAATATTTCTTCTTTAAAATGGCCTCCGTAGGTTTCTTATTCTTTTACTTGGTAAATCTCAGAGATGTTTGTCAAATTTTGCCTGTGGACTGTGATCATATCATGGACATGGGCGATGATGTGCTGCAAATATAATAAGGTGAATGTAACTTCTTTTTAAAATGTCAGTATGGCATTTTGGAAAAAAATACTGAAACCCTTCATTTTCAGTTAAAATGCACACCACTGATTTTTTTTACATCACCACCAGAGATGTAAAAGCAAATGAGCTCATTGTAGGGCAATACAATGATGGTTATTATGAGATTAGAATATAACAATAATCCATTTAAATTATTAACAGCAGGCTGGTACTTCAAAGTGACCCTTGACTCTTATCTTCATAAGAAATAATAGCAATAACATTGTCATCAAAGGAAAATAATTTGAATTTCAATGAAACCTTTTTAAAAAGGTTTTGTAGAGTTTTGAATACAGACAAACACGCAGCCTCTCCTTATAGGGAGTGCAAATGGTCACTGGACCCGTAGGGAAATGAAAGAAGGGCTCTGTCAAAACAGGGAGAGCACACCTTGGCACTGGTATTGAAAACCTGGTAAACAAGTTGTTTTCTAGCGATAGTATTGGGTTGAAAACCTGAACAATGAGATTTGCTGGCACATTCTTGGAACATATTGCACACATGGGAATTAAAACGCATTTTCTCTTTGAACCATAGCATGTGTAAGGGATTTATGTTGTTCAAAGTAAAGACGTAAGTGGACACTAATATCCTAATTCATCAAAGAATGAGCACAGGCTTAAATCCACCTTTACTTAGCAAAGCTCTTAGGAATGTGTTTACTTGCAAGAATATGCTAGTGGTTAATGAAATCAGCAGTATGTGTTTACAGGTACTGGAAGGGATTAGAAGAAATGTCTAAACTTGTTGAAAAGACATCTAAAGTGGCTCTGTAATTTGTTTCCTGCTACAAATGTCTTTGAAACCAAAATAAGCACACTCTTTTTTTCTAGGTTTGGAATATACTTAATGCTTCCAGCATTAGTATTTTTATGGTGCTCGAGATTGTGAAATATGTTTCTGTGCTGAGTGCACACTTCTGTACAAGAGGAAGCAGGCTGGGTGTCTTGACTTTTCTAGCTTTTGACCAGCAATGAAATCTACGGATGGTACTATGGAACGGGTATTAACAGCGCTCTGGGGTCTGTACAATATATTCAACAAGAATACATTACTTGGCCATTTTGCAACCTATGCTTTGGAATGTGTAACTTCTGTGTTGATTTAGGGTCCTATTATCCCCGTGGCTGGACTTGTCTCAGAATATTCTTCTCGTTTCTGGTGTATTTGAGTGTATGGGTGTGGAAGGTTTTTTGTTGTTTCTAGCTGAAGCCGTTCTATTTTATGCGTTATGTAAAATAGCTCAGTGGAAAGGAAAGTGTGAAATAATAAAGACTCTGAGGCAAGGACTGCAGACTTGTCTCCTTCATCCCAACTGAATTAGCCCTTCAGCTAGAGAGCCTTACACTCAACCTCTGTAATCCACTCCTTCAATTAATACTTCGTAAAGCCTTGCACAGGATGAACACCTCTTCAAGCAAGAACTGAAAGCAGCATGCTGTTTCCACAGCTGAGCAACCACCATCGTTTCTGGCTACATGTTTAAACCAGAAAGGGACCAGTTTGATCATAGCTGAGTTTTGTTGTCGTTGAACAACTAAATAAAAATGGGGATCGCTTCCACAGCACCCTGTGCTCGGCACAGCTGTGTGCTGCTCTCCCTTTTGTGCTCCTTGGTGCTTCTCTGCTCTGCCTTCCTCCTTACTACCCCGTCTGTAATTTCCATGGCACGATAATTCTCAAAGTCAAACTCATTTATCTGGCTGACCTCCTCAGACTGCCTATATTTGTAACGCTATTAAAAGATGTTATGAAGAGATGAACAGTCCCTCTTTCCAGGACACAGTATTTATAGCGTGCCACTAACAGGTAACCCGTGTAGAGCAAGAGGAGTCACTGGAGCCCCTCTCTCTGGGCTCGCTGGTGCACTTGGCAATGTTTGCACGTTCTTGGAAAAGGAGAACTTGGGGGACGCAGGAGGCAACCCCAGGGCCCCGTGCCAGGCGCAGTCTTTCCGTACTGCAACTGCCCATCGCCTAGAAAATGCAGCACATGCTCGTGTGACATTTCCACGACATGAAGTGCCCCACAGGACAACAGCTCAGGTTACCGGGCTTTAGAAGGAGATGCTGGAGCTGCGCCACTTGGCAGACTGTCAGGCATCTGAAAGACTTTCTGGGAAACCCACTTTCCTGGGGAAAACCCCAGGTCCGAGCCACCTCCCCCCAGCACGACTGGGCAGATCTGATTGTTCCCAGCTGACCCACCTGCAGGGAACTGGGCGCCTGGGGGGTATAAACCATTTGGGCAGCTCCCGAAAGAGCCCCTGGGTGCTGGGGGGAGCCCGCAGCGTTTTGCTTCTGAAAAGTGACTTTTGGGGGTGAAGACCACCACCCCTCGGGAGGGCGGGGG
>VZTO01000326.1:36846-107126 GCA_013400615.1 Syrrhaptes paradoxus
GCTGCGGGGCGGTGCGGAGCCGGGGCGGTGCGGAGCCGGGGCGGTGCGGAGCGGGGCGCGGCCGCGGAGGCTGGTGCGCGCCATGCGGGCTGGCTGAGCGGCGCCGGCCGCCTCCGAATTTCCCGGGGAAGGATGGCCTCCAATTTCAACGACATCGTGAAGCAGGGCTACGTGCGCATCCGGAGCAGGCGGCTCGGGGTGAGTGCTGGCCCCTGCCCGGGGGGCACCTGCCTTTGGGCTTTTTTTTTTTTTTTTTCTGTTTGCTTTTGTTTTTCTTTCCCCTCCTTTGTCCTCTTCTTTTTGCAAACTGATCTCAGTGGATGTCTCTGCAGGGGAGACAGGAAACAAAAAAATATTGGGTGGAAGGGGATAGGAACAAAGGCACCTAAATGCACACATATATATATGCACGTTATTGATATACACGCGTGTGTGTGTGTGTATATATATATATTTCTTTTTTTTTTTTTTCTTTTATTTCTCTGCCGCTGGGAGGTGGGGATGCTGCCTGCCCGGAAGGTTGTGCTTCGTCCCCCTCCCGGCTCTGCCCTTCCCACGGAGCTCCCCGGAGCCGGCCAGACGCCGCCAAGTTCGGGCCGGGGTCGCAGGGCTGCTGCGGNCGGTACGTGCTGCTGGAGAGCTGGGGCTCCTGGGAGGCAGCTGCTGCACATGGGGGTTTAGGGTCCTGAGGGGACAAGCGAAGACCATGTGCTGTCTTTAGGGCTTTCAAGTTCAAGTTGCACAAAATGAAATTCCAAAAAGCCTCCTTTATCTCAAACTTACTTTAAGGCTGTTCTTTTACTACCATGACATGTTCCTGGTTTCGGTGGTAGGCACTAGAGATGCAATAGTGGTGGGCTGGTTCCCTACAGTACCTGGTTTGGTGTATGCAGTCTGAAAGTATGCTCTGTTCCTCCAGTTAGTCCATGGGCTGCTGCTGCCTGCTCCCCTGAGCGAGCTGCCAGAGCCACTCCGATAATGGGACTGGCTTGCTCCACACCTCCTGCCTTCCTTGGTGAGCCAACATGGCTTAAGAGGGATGCAAACTGGAGGGAGGCTTTGTGTATATAAAATGCTTTAATTGGTGTATCTGCTTCTCAGGACTGGAAAGGAACTCTTTCTTATGTTTACTGAGAACTGATGGATTGGTGATTCTGAGTTGTTCATAGCGTGAGTTTTGCATCAAGATGTATTATGAGTGTGTGTGTGCAATCATCTGAAAGCTTTTGCTGGCTCATTACAATTATAGTTTCATTCTCTTGCTGTATCCGTGTTCAAAGACTTCTCTACAGTTTTGGGAACTTGCATCTTCCTGACTTGTTTGGAAGCTGGAAAGCACTTTAAAGTATTCTAGCATCTTTAAATGGAAGATGGTTTTTCCTGTACCTGGTCTTGCAGGCGTAGTTCATTCTTTAAGAAGAGTGTGATTCTGTGACAGATGGAGATAACATCATTATGAGGGAAATTGCAGTAAATTTGGCAGAATTAGTGTATTGTGACTATCCGTTCATTACTCAATGTATGTTAGTATTCAGTTTGCTCCAGCATAAATGAAGAGTAAGATTAAACTTTGACACATCTTTCCACAATGTAACAGGGAAACCAAATGGGCACGTGAATAAGGTGCATCCACCTCTGAGGTAGGTGTAAATTCTGTTAATGCCTGTACCTGTCATTTATTATGGTTTTCCAAAACACTTTGAGGGTGTTGGTGGTGAGGAAGTGTTCAATGCCTTCTCAGTAGAAGTGCATTTGATAGCTGAATGCAAAAATAGAGGGAGGAATGGAGAAGGACAGTGAGTCCATGGGAATGGAACAAATGTAAAATGTTTTATTTGAAAACACGGTTTCTTTATTTGATCTCATTCCTTCTAATTCTGAAGGTTTGTGTCACTATCAATGGCTGGAAAGTGTGAAAGGAGTTATGGAACGTGCTTTTGTGAAGAAGTCCACGGAAAGTCCCAGAGAGTTCCTGTGGCCATAGATCTGTTAAAATGAAGAGCCCTGAGTTTGTTTGTCCAAGCTGCCCTTGGCTCTGGGCGTGCTGTCCTGACAGCTTTCCAGTGCTGTGGAGAACATTGGGAGGGAAGCTGGTAGCTGCTGGGATCTGGCTATCACTGCTTTAGGTCTGGTGAGGGAGAGGTGACCTGTTCAGATCCTGCTGCTCCATGATTGGAAACAGGTAGTTCCATCAGCAGTAGTGCTGTTCTCTCCTTGGGGTTTTCAGTTCAGGGTATTTGCCCACTACTTAACAACAGATGGTTGAAACGTGGCTGCAGATTTCCTCCTGTAACTTGCTTTTTCTATAAGCTGCTTAAAAGCCCAGTGCCCTGATTTCCAGCACCCAAGTAGAAGCTGGTCATTATGATTCACACGAGTTCCTTACACGCAGGACAAGCTTGTGTTGCTGCAGCAGCAGTGCAACTGTCAGCACCCACTCCTCAATACACAGCCCCAGCTGAACCCTGTCCTTTCTCCTCTGTGCATTTTCCTCCTGGCTGCAGGTGTGTATGTGCACAGCTGGTACTGGAGCTGGGGTTGCCACCTGGCTTTAGGAAGAGCTGGAATTTAATCTTGGTGGCTAACGGGAGCTTGGCTTCAGATGGAGCTATGCAGCTTGTTTTCTGGTGTGTTGGAGAGGGCTGCTGGACACCCAGGAGTCTAAATATTTAGACCTTAAAATACTAACTTTCAAAGAACTTTCCCATGCCCTGAAAACAATAGAAGGACAAGCCTACTCCAACCCCATGTGGGACACCTGCTTCATTGAGAAGGGTTTCAATCCTGTGTGGGGGGTGAGATGTAAGCAGGAGTTATTAAAATACATTCCAATATTATGGTGGCACAGCTGTAATCAGTGCATTGTCTTTTCAGCCTGAATTCAGCTCCTGGGTTTTTCTCTGTAATGCTATGGTAATTCCATCACCAAGGGAACTAGGAGCAGAGCTCGTATCTACAAATTATCTCAAGAAATGACTTTTCTGAATAACTGGGATGCGGGTGCTAGATTTGGAAAGAAAGGGGCGCAGAGAAGCAGCTTGCTCAAAACCAAGCCTCTTTTAAAAGAAAAATGACAATTCGGGTAGGCCCTACTTTGTGATTGCAAGACTGAATTTAGGCTAATTAGTTTTGTACCTGGGCCGTTTTTGTACACTTTAAATATGTAAATTTAATATTATTTTAATATAATAGTTTCCATAGCAACATTTGTGTCACATGTGTCTTCTGCAGAGCCAAATATATTCAGAAGAAAGTGCACTCTTCCCAATTCTTTCCATCCTTATAGAGAAAAATAATTCCCTCAGCCAGTGGCCTCCCTGTGTTCTGTCACTAGCGGTGACACAGAGGAGGGTGTGTGCTGGAAAACTGCTGACAGTGTGAAAGCACAACCTTCCAGAGTGCCTTAAAACAACAAAAAAATCAGCTTTGTTGTGTGAGCAGCACTTCCATCAGTGACCACTAGTGACCACTGGACCTGTGTTTTGGGAAAGAAGATGCTCTTGTGCTGAGAGCTGTTGCTTGCAGCCGCCTTTCATCTGATGAAGTGCTTTATAGCTAGAGATGGAACAGGGAAGTCATTTTGGGGCCTCTGGACCTAAGAAGGCTTTTTTTGTGCTTATGATTTTCAAATAATGTCCTGTTCAGTGATACAGATGTGACGTTTCTGAGGGAGAATATATCACAGAGATGTTTCCTCTCCTTATCGAGAAGGCTGGTTCTTGTGTTTTCATTTGAAGGACGGGTGGATGTGCCCTGCTTGTGAACATGCTTCAGCTTTCATTAGACGTTGGGCTGGCTCAACTGAGTGTTCGAATAGCAATTAAAAGTCAAAACAGGAACAAATCTTTGAAAACTTCGAGGTGCAGCCAGCCCAGCTCTCCTCGGGGTGGGGGGGCTCCCAGCAGTGTATGCTGGTTGCAGTCTAACACGTCTATTGAACTCCCTGGTGGTAAGGCTTAGCTTACCCTTCCTGCATCCATGCCCAAACTTGGGTTTGCTGGAAGCCGTGTTTCAGTTTGAGCAAGGATTATGCAGCACAGAAGCTGCCTTCAGGATATCCTCCACTGCCATTGTCAAGGTGTGGGCAGAAGTGACAGAGCCTTAGGGTGAAGGCAGGTGATGTTCATGAAGCCTCTTCCTCAGGGTGCAGGCAGCAGTGCTGGGGGTGCTGATGGCACTGGGAGGGTGCTGGCTGCCCTCCTGCACAGGACGTTCAAGACGATGCCGTTCCCCTTGGAAGACCCCACGGAGTTTGCAGACATCTGGCCTGTCCCTGCCCCTTGATGTATGGGAGACTGCTGGAGCGGGATGCTGTGGGGTTAGCTGTCAGCCCTGGGTTCCTGGTATGCCAGTAACACACTTGGAGTGTCTTCTTGCATTAGGTGATGAAGTACAGCTGGTGTCAGAGGGAAACAATCTCTTCCATGAGCAGCAACTGCCTTGAGCTGTCTGCAGCTAAAAGCGAGATAGTGCTGATCACACAGAAGTGCTTCGAAGAGCCAGCTGGGATGTGCTGGTGGTGAGCAGAGATGTCTCTGTTCAGGAGTTGTACATGTTCACAGCTGTGCAAAGCCTTATGCAGTCTGGTTTGGTTCTGCACAGTACTTGATTGACTAGGAATCATTGGCTTCCAAAAACATTCTCTCTAGCTTGCTTGGAAGCTAAGTGCCTTCTTCCCAACAGAGGGTTTGGCTGTGGTGGCTTTCCAGGAGGGGTAGAATACTTTTCTGAACATACTTCAAGATGGTACGGATATGATTGCACTCTTTCTCCCAACTTTGTCTACTGTGAACGTGCCTGGCTTGTGTGCAAGTATAAGTATTTCCATTGTATCTCCATTTCTCAGGTAGCATCACTTTTAAACTCATTAATATAACAGGTATGTCAAGATGTAAGCTTTGTTCTGTGTACTGTGATGCTTGACCTGCTGTGGCACAAGGTGGATCAAAGCTCTGTGTAGACAATGTGATGAAACTGTGTCACTGAACCATCTTCCAGGAAAAAAACAACAGCAAATATAAACAGTATTTTTTATGGTTTTAAGGCTTAAAAATAGTTGTGGAGCCGTCTACAGTAGTTCGTGCTCTTGTGTATTCTCCCCTCTGTCACACAGTTTCCACTGCTGAAGCAGTCTTTATCTGCCTTGCTAATAAATCTCTTAAGTTCTCTTTATTCTGGAAGACTCTTGATATAAGAGAACTATGCCGTGATCCACTATAAATCCAAGTCAAAATAAGGAATGAATTATGGTTAAAAATTTGAATGTACGGTTGCTTACGTACTTCACTATAAAGCAACGACAGTGTAACAGTTGTGATGCTTTCTGCTTCAGCAAACTTCTCTTTAGCATTGAAACTATTTCTGTGCCCTGGCTATTCACAGCTTGTTGCTGCAGGTTGTCTCTTCATTTCATGGTGAATATGTGAGAATGGGAGCTGCAAAACGATTTGGGCTGTTGCAGAGGTAGAAGTAGCCTTTGCAAGCTTCAGTGCATGTTTTCAGAAAGGATTCAAGAAGACACTAGAGATTGTATGTACCTAAAAGCAGAATAGTAAATGCCCAGATAATTTGCATATGAAAATTAAGGTGACCTGTATTCTGGAGGAAGATGACGTTTTTTCCTTTACAAAAGGTGGAGTTATTAAAATTAGAACAGTGTAGGACAGCATATGCTGCTGAATTAATATACATAGATTACTGCTTCTGCATGACAGAAATATGCGAAACAAATAGTCCTTGGTAATTTGTTGTTTGTTAGGAAAGCCTTACAAAGTATTTATCTTTCTAGAACATATACTACTGCTAATGAGAGACACTGGATGTTTACAACCCAGAAAAACACTCTGAACACTAAAGATAATGTGCGGAATGCTCAAAATTGGACATTATTAACAGGCGGCCTGATTTATTTTATCATTGCTGTGTTTTTATGAAGGTATTTCCTGCATGCGGAGGACTGTGAGTCTGCTCCACAAGTTTGCATTACTATCACATTATTACAGGCTATTAAAAACACTCATTTGGGAGGATCCATTGACTTTAATGGAGCTGTGCTAACAGCCAAGTGTCTGTTCCTAAAAATGCGGGTTTCTGCAGAGACTTCTATATCTGTTTGTCAGAGAATAAAGCTTGCAGAGAGGAAGAGAAGGACCAAGGTGGAATTTTTTTACCTAGCAATCTGTTTCTTGTACCTCTGTCTGACAAAGGCAACGCTGCTAACAGCTCTTTGCAGAATCCTGTCTCATGAGGTATCTCCCAGTTTGCACTCAGGAGGTGAGGCTCAGAGCTGTTCTTGCAGTCCTATCTGTTTAACAACGCTTCTAATTAAATCCACGGTCTGCACAGCCTGCTCTCGGGGTTGTCTGTAACCCCATCTGTTGGAGGCCTCTCCTTGTTATGCAAGGAATGATCAGCCTCATCGAGCTGGTAGAGTGGGTCCTCCACAGAAATTTGGGCTGGATCCAAAAAAAAGATCTGAGCACTCGGTGTGCGGGTTAGTGGGGTTTCAGCAGCTGAAGCCCAAAAGTGCAGTTTTGATTCCCCATGTGTCTGTGAGAGCTTCCTAAGGACATGGAGATCAGCCAGTAGAGTTTCAAGTGGTAGTTTTCACCACCCTTGTTAAAGAGGGAGAAACTTCTGCCCATAGCTCTAGCAAAAAGGTTATTTGCACAGATAAGATGAGCTAAGCTCAGCCTAGAGCTCTTTCTTACAACTGCTCCTTCTGCAGGATGCTCTCCTGGCTGGGGAGGATGTTGGTTGGGGTTCAGCTTTCCCTCGGTGTCCGTGCCCTGATTGATGAGATGGTATAATTTGTCCTTGTGTCTCTCCAGATCAACTTGGGTGTGATTTCTCGTTACAAGGGTGGCCTTGGGCAAGTGCTGAATGGCACTGGAAATGGGGCTGCTAAGTAGGACCTGATGTCCCGGAGTGGAGGGATGAGAAAAACCAGAAGTTGTATTTCTGAAAACAGATGCCCTGATACCATCAGTCTCGCTGGTGCAAGGATCACGTTAAGATAATAGAAGAAGCCTGTGTGGGTGCCATTGTCCTGAACACTGTTGAACACTGCTCTGAACCAGCTTAACCAAATTCAGTCGAGTCCTGATCATAGTGAAATCGGGGAAATAAAAACTAGTATGGAATGGGAACTGGGTCTCTTTGAAAGATGGGACTGCTGGAACTACAGCAGTAGACGTGTTCCCTCTTTAGCATCAACCTTGTTAAGGACAGAAACTAGATCTGTGCGTGTTAATTTGCTTTGCTTGGTAGGTCTGACTAACCCAAAAACTCTTAATCACATCAGTGTGAAGGAATGTGGTGTAGGCGGTGTCCTCTAATGCAGAACGAGGGCTCTCCTCACCAACCCTGTAACAGGAATTTTAATAGTTTAGTCTTCAGTTTGTGGCAGAGGAGGGAGCTTGATGTCTTCACATCTTTGTAACCAGTTGCTTGTTTCTAGGAAGTGCTTGCTTAAGAGGAGTAATGTGTGCAGTGCTTAGACATTTCTGGAATGATGTAAAAACTTAATGAAAAAGAATTCTTAGGTTTCTGGACTGCTTCTTACTTTGATTAATGTCGTACTTGCAATATTAAAGATTTTCTTTTTAATATTTAGAAAATAAATGAAAAATTCACCTAAAATGAGGAGGCTGTTAGTCACTTTTTTATTTGAGTATTGCATGAGAACTTACTTGTTGGACGGTGGCCATATGCTAGCATTAAGTGGGAAAAATACAACAATTCTGCGTTAGACTGTTCCTCAGGAAGTATAGCTTTAACACTTACTGCATACACTTGTTTTAGAACTAGATGGGAAAATGTCTGGTTCATGCTTAGAAGTTTGGAAAAACTTTATACAAAAATTTTGGACTTGTACACTTCATCTCTCTTTTTTTTTTACTTGCAGTGGAAATTTTTGATTGTCAAGAGCTGAAAGGAGATGAAGCTTTCAGAGCTTTCTGTTCTTGATTTTAATTAACCTGACTTCTGTAGAAACTTCATTGAGAAGATTGGTGTTGAACGTTTAAAATTACATGTACTTTTACAAGTTTTGCATAGCAGTGTTTCTGTGAAACCCTGTGGGAGGAGAGGTAAAACGGGGGAGAGACAATCTGCAGGACTAGAACCATATGGTTAAAGAGATTGGCGCTTGAGTAAGCATGCCAGAAAGTTAATAGGGGAATTTTAGAGTGTGAGCTGTGAAAACTGGAAGCAAGAATGATGTAAGGCTTGAGGGGGGAAGGAGAAGTCGTCTGCCTATATCTACATTTGAAGCAGGTTTATTAATAAAACTCCCGTGTTCACCTATACAGCTCCTTTCAGTCTGGAAGCACCGAGACAGAGAAAAAACTGAACAGATTTCTTATGTACCACCTTCAACCTGCAAAATATTAACCCCATTGGATATTCACATTTTTAGAAAACTGTTAAATAAGGTGTTGGAACATATTCACAGGTATTGAGTTTTTTTACTGCTTGGAATTTGTCAGTGGCAGCAGAGATATGATCCAGGACTAGAAAGTTTGAGCTTTTATCTTTGAGTGGATATGGGGAAGAACACCAGTAAATGCCATTCAAGACCTAACGCAGTTCCATCTGGCTGCTGCCATTGGGTCTATCAGCCCATGGGCAGGTCCCCTTTGGATTGCCTCTGGCACAAAGTTAATGGGAATTGAGTTCAAGTCTGTAGGTGTATTCATGGGGTTACCTCTGGAATTGAAGCAAAGATCCTCCAAGCAAAGAAGCTGAGTTGCAGAAAAGTGAGCAGTGCTTGTCACTGGGCAGCTGCTCCTCTTGTGTCATCTCTGTGCTGGAGGACCAGGGTGCTTGGCGTTGTGGTCAGGATGAATTAAAAGGAGGCTTTGCAGCTCACATGGTGGAATTACATTTTGTTTCTTCTCCTAAGATACTTTAATTTTTGCCTTGTGAAAATAGGATGGAGAAGCAAGGGTCTGATATCTTTTCTGTGCCACCCCCCCCTTCTCTCATCACACCGCTTTTCCTATTGAAGTTTCGTTTTGGGGAAGCATCTGAGTTTGTTTTGGATTTCACTGATAGCCCAAGCTATGATTCTGAACTGAGCTGGGAAATCTGGAACTTTGTGTATCTTAAGAACAGGCAAATATGGTCTTTAGGATTGTATGGAGAGAAATAAAAGTGAGCCTAATTTGTTTCCCAAAAAACCTCACCAAAATCCCAAAAACCAAGCCTAAGAACTGCTACGGTTTTTCTCCAAGAGGCAGAAGATGGGAGATTCCACAGATTGTGATTTGAAGTATGACATTCCTGTTGTGATGGGGGCCCTTCTTAGGAGCAGGAACAGCTTTTCTTGTGCTTGCCAGCATATGTTTTCTGGTAAATTACCTTCCACCTTCTTTGAAAGATGGGCTGAGTGTGTGAAGCAAAGCAATGAGATTCCAAATTTGCCTTTTTTCATAAACTGAGTTAGTTGGTAAACAAGTGTTTCTTACCCATTCGCTGTCTTGTTCTAAAGATGGAGCTTTCATTTAAACAAGGCTAATGCAAATCTAACTGGAACACCTTTATTTTTTTTCTTTTATTTCAAACAATTCCCGCATCTCCTGCCAGTTGTGGGTCCCAGTTCTGTGTTTTCACTGTTTGCTCTTCCTTTGTTGGGGAAAGGTCTGTTGGGTGTCTGGAGATGACTGCACTGGCTGCTCTGCATACGAAAGGAAATGCCAAGAACAATAGTAAAGGCAGTGAAAGGAAAAGAAAACCCAATTATAAGCAGGTGAAATTTAGTCATTCGTGGCTTTGATGCCTTTTCATCATCAATTCGTTCCACAGTGTGAAGGTAATTCTCCTGCTGGTGTATTTGGGCATTACCCTGAGGTTGGATCAGTGATAAATTAGCATTTTGCAGTGTTTGTGGAAGCACTTGAAAGAAAGTAACAGATGTAGGGTCTGCAGCTGAGACTGACATCTTAATTTGTTGTGTTCGTGTAGTTTTAGGTATACCATGGAAACGGATGGACTGTTCCTATTACCTTCCTGTCTGACTTCATCAAGTGCTGTCAGAAATACCAGTGAAAGTTCAAGCTATTGGAATGAATAGTGGGGTTTCTTTTCCCCTTTACTGAAAATAATGTAAATTGTTTCAATTAAAAATATCAATATAGTAGAATCAGTGGTGTTTCTCCCCAGTAGTGTTGATGTAGGAGATTAAGTTGTCCCTTTACTTACCAAGTAATGTTCATCTGGGGAACTATCAATGCCCTGTGGTCAGCAAAGGAAAAATTCCTCTTTAGTGCTCTGTAATGTCCTCACAGCAGTGAGGATGGATGTTAGCTGATTGTACTGAATTAATTGCATACTAAGTGTCACACTCCTAGGACAGCGCTTGTGGTAAAATACAAGCAGCTATTCCCTGTTAAATGCAGTAGTGCAAATTAAGACAGTGTTCTGCTAAGTGTTCACAGACATTTTTTGTGCAGCAGTCATACTTTCTTAAGGATGGAGTCCACCTAATTGTGAATGAAATCTTGAACTCTTTCTTTAATTAGTACTACACAGCTGGGACAGGCAAAATTAAAGGAAGCTGGGTTTGTCCATTTGAACTGATGTGTAGATTAGCCTGAGCAAATGTAAGAGGACTGCAAGAGCCAGAGGAAGGCTGAAGTCTACTGGGGCAATATTGGCTCTCCAATCCTTGTTCTAATCCGTGTTTCTTTAAGTCAGTATTAGTCTGTCCCCCTCAACCTGAAACAAAAGAAAAAACCCCAATAAACAAAACCCTCCCCCCAAGCCTCAGTTGTGCCTTTACTACAAACCCAACTGACTTTTTACAATATTGGACGAACAGGTGATGTGTTTCATCTGGTCAGCAGCTCTGGCAGGGCAACGGAGCTCTCACCTGCAGGATGGTTGGTTTATACCCAGGATGGAGTCCCTCTGCTGATCACAGGCCCTGTGGGCTCTCTGCTGTGGCTCGGATCCTGCTGTGCATGTGCCTTCAGTGATTCAGGATACGCTGGAGGTTATCGCTCTGGAGTCAGTGCACCAAAGTGCTTGAGAAGGGAAAGGCATTTTGACTGCTGTGGACTTCTCCCTGCAGCAGCTTTGAACAGAGCATCAGTCCATCCAGCAGTCTAGGCAAATGACTTCAATTATTTGCTGCAGTCCTGTAAGGCAATGCTGAAGTGCTTGTTCCTATGATTTAATGGGCTGTAATTCTGTCACTCCTAACAAAGCACTATATTTTAGTGAAGTCCAGCTTGCAGTGACTCACTTGGTAGCACTATTTGCTCTTCCATGCAGATTCACTTGGATTTTAAAACTGATCCAAGCTCCAGAGAGGCTGAGGGAATGACCTACGGCTGCATAGCTTTGATGTCAGGATTGAAATAACAATGTGGAAGGAATAAGAGAAGTTTACTTTGTGATGGGACAGTACGATGGACTAACCTTGAGACTTACTTGAGGTGTCTGGAGGGTGTCTGTGGGGATGGGAGGTAATGTACTTGTTCCAGGAAACCAGTGATGCTTTCTGAAGCTTGCAGTTAAATTAGTTGGTGAATGGCAAAGAATGACAGCAGGCCAGGAACGGGCAGTTATACCCATCTGTTAGTGATGGGCTTGCAGGGCGTTTGTCATCCTTGGCTCTCTGAGCAGCACGTAAGAAGCATCATTAACTGAGTTTAACAGGTGGGCAAATGGCAACAGGTACGGCAGAATTGTTCGAGTCGTACACTGAAGACGGAGAAACTCCTCTGTCTGGCTTTGGATGCTGGCAGCTTACTGCTGAAGAATGTACTGAGATAAAGGCCCAATTCCTGTGCACTTTCTGCCCCTTTTTTGTCTCGCTATATGTAGTCTTAAAATTACAAGTCCAGCTCTGGCACACAACTCTTACAAGTGGTTGTAGGCTCTGGGGGGGCTGAAACAAAGCCTGGTGCTGGGAGGTTGTGGGCAAGTACAGTTCATCTCCAAACATGGAGCAAGTCCCATCTGTGCCTTCTGACAGCTGAGTTCAGGAGAGCATCCTCCTGCCATGGCTTCAGCAGGTGAGCTCGTGTTCCTGTTGTTACCAAGGATTAGTGCGTGTGCTCTGCAGCCTCTTTGCATCTGATGTACCAATTAGTGAGCTCCGTGAACTGTAAACGAGCTGTATCAATGCCATTTTTCCCCTATAGCCCATGTAATTAAAGTAACCAAATCAGACACTTAGTGACAAAAAAGAATCATTCCCAACCATAATTCATCGCGGTTATTTTACGTTATTCAGCAGTTACCTAATTTGAGCACAGTACTAAATTGTGTTAGCTCACTAGACCGCACTAATGGCCTGACCCAGCAGGACGGCACATCCAGCCGCACTCTGCAGAGCTCAGCCGCATCAGCTGGCTGCACAGTCAGTTTTTAGCCTGCACTAAAGCCTTTACTATTTTTTCTTCCTCTAGTAGTTAGAGTCTTAGGCTGATTTTCTCCATTTTCATGCCTAGAATTAACTGTGCCCATATATAAAGCTTAGCAGATGTTCAAGGAGCCAACTTGGATCTAGCTCCTGTCTGACTTTTTTTTTTTTAAACTGTCACTAGCGAGAGAAGGTTTCTGCTGTAAATGCTTCTTGGCACTTGGATGCACTCTCCTCTAATGGTGTTATGCAGCCCAGAATTATAACCTTTTCTGTGTATGCTTTAAAAAAAAACCCCAACAAATCAGCAACTCTGTACTTTGAAGGCTGCAAGTCCATAAAGAAGGGCCTGAAAATGGAAGGACGTTTCAGGTAATGCTCTCTTTCTAATAATACTGCATACAAATCATCATTTTTTTGCAGGGAGAGTAGACTGGAAGTTAAAAGTCTTGCTTTTAATGCCTTTTAGGTCTGGAAATCTAGATAATCATTAGAGAAACTAAAAAATTGAGTCAGGTTCTGTATTAACCCCCGTCACATCAAACAGCATGACTGCTTATCCAGTACATCTCCTGTGCAGTTTATTCCACAGGGTAATTTATTTACACATTACTTTATCAACAAGTAGCATGTAAGGAGCACCTGTCAATGCAAATTCAAGGCACTATGTGCTGAGTAGAGAAAGAAATTACTCCTTTGCAGAACACTTATGATACTCGTATGGGATAAGCAAATCCTAAATCCCAGCCCTGTATTCCTAATGACATTTTGCATTAGCAGCCATCCCTGTTCTGTTCCAGGTGCCAGCCTCCTGGGTGTCCTGTGTTCCCGGAGCCCTTTTCCTGCCCCTTGAGGTCCAGCATGCTGGTTTAGGTCTAGCCCCAACTCTGGTGGGTTCTCTGCCCTGTCTGGACTGAACCATAGTGTCCCTCCAAAGCCCTCACAAGGTAGTTTGTCAGAGAGATTTCACTGGTGATGTGCTTCATTGTCTGGCCAGAATCTGTAATTAAGATGCTGCTGAACTTTAGGCTTCCAGCAGGTGAGTGTGTCAGCAATTTGAAGGGGTACATTGCTTCTAAACTACTTTATTGACAGTTGCAGTGATTCACTGGAGAGGGCTCTCATAAGCTTCTGGGTATCCCTTTTTAAAATTTAAAAAAAAGATAAATCTTCTACCAGGCTGGGATGTATCAGCAAATCCCTTTTTGTCAGTCAGTGAGCCCGTTCTACCTTGAAATCTGCCAGAAGTGACCTGTGCCAGCAGCAGCAGTGTTTTTGAGCATTTTTTCCCCGTGGTCTGAACCAGTGACTAATCTATACCAGTTACAAGTGAAAACTGTAAAATGCTGCTTGTGTTTCCCTGTCAACGTCCGTTGTCACAGACACAGAATAAAACAACAGCTCCATCAGTAAATTGTTAGGTGATCTTGAGTGAGCCATTTCACTGTCTGAGCTTGGGTGATGCTCCTCAGCCCCTGCCAGGGCTCAGGCCATCACACCACAGGCTTTCAGGTGCTGAGGGTGTTTAGGCAATATGTAAATCTTGTCTGTGGAGTGAGTCCCATGTAATCATGAAGGACCAAAAAAAAAAAAAAAAAAAAAAAATTGGGAAAAAATTATGTTTTANAAGTTGTCTTCTACCTAGTATGCCAAGAGGGAATGCATCTGTAGGCTCAAATCCAGCTGTTTGGTGTTTTAAACTAAGGCTGGAGGAGTGGCTTTGGGTTGTGAGCCTGAACCGTTAACAAAAAACCCTCTTCTGGTTGATGCAATTCCAGTTGGGGAAGGGCTAGAAAGAAAAGAGTTTTTGAAGAGGAATGACTGATTAAAGTGCCTTATGTTTTAGAGCAGTAGGCATCTGTTGTGACTTGCATTGATCAGTGTGAGAGTGAAAGGTGTACAGATTCATAAAGATCTGCCAAGCACTTTTTTGTGCACTACTCTTATAGCAAGTTCTGGCCATTGCCAAAGCTGGATTTTGTAATTTGATGAAAAAGCTTTTCAATATTGAGCAATATTGTGCATTCTGAAGAGGCACAGAGACAAGTTTACAGCTTCATTCCTTATTAGTAGCTGCAGATGACTTTTTGCTGTAAAAGATTGTTTCTGCAGATGTATGCTGAATGAGAGGAAGGAGTGAGGTTTATCTCTCCACAATCATGTTTCTCTGAGGAAAGAGAAATCCAGATTGTTTTCTTTAGTCCCCCATAGAAGAAGATAGCTGATGTAAACCAACTTGGATTCCTGTAGTCGTTATAACCCAATCACAGTGAATAAAGCAGTATTGCTTACTCATTGCACATTAAATGGGGGTTCTGGGAGAGTGAAATTGTTCCACTGGTTGCCAAGTGCAGTGATATCTTTACAGACAACATGTGGACAGCTTTGCTCCGTATTTTACAAAGCCAGTGAACCAGCCTACATTGCTATGCACCATTTAAATCATGCTAAACACATTTCAGTACAAGTCAGGTATGTTTACAGCTACGTGATTCTTTCTAGTAATCCATCTACTTGTAATTGTTTTATACTTACGTGATGTTTTTTCAGAAGGAAATAGAGCTGAACACAGCTGCCTATAGGGATGGAGTGGGCAAGGGACAAAGCTGGGCTGGAAAAGTAGAGGCAAGTCATAACCTTAGGGAAGAAAGACATTCAAATTAAGTATTTCCATTTTGTGAAGTCATGGGAGTGTTGTGCAGTCTTCGCTACAGCTGCACGGTCCCATTCAGTGTGATGCATACAGCATTACTTGCTGATACCTAGACATCTTTAGTCCTCAGTTTTTCATGAAGAAACCGCTACCTAATGGAGATATACTGCTTCGGACATCTGAGGAGTGAATGTAGTTAAATTAATGAACAGCAATCTGCCTTTTTTTGGCAGCGTTTCATTTTTCTAGATGCAACGCAGAATTCTAGATCCAGTCTCCTCACAAATTGCCTTCAGGCTAAGAATTCTGTTTCGGGGCTCTTTGCCACCATTTCAATCAGAAGTGACATATTATGTGTGGTTTTTTTCTTGTGTGTGTGGTTTCTTTTTTTTTTTTTTTTTAAATAGAAAAATTAAGATACAAACACCTATCACTAGCAGGCTAATTTCCTGTGTGAACAACTCCCTGTTGGAAGGGATCTTGTACCTGGAACTCCAGTCCACTAAAGATTCCCTGGCAAAGTTCAAAAAAACTGCTCAAACAATTTTCCCTATGCAACTGAGGTACTTCACTGGGCAAGCTATCTTCTAGCCTTTGATAAAGTGGCAGCATTCTTTTCCTACCAAAAAAAAAAAAGTTCAGAGCATACTGTGAGAAATTTCTTGTGCTATTGTGCTGTGCCTTTGCTAGATTATCTCTTTCTAGAGGTTATCAGAGTCACAGAAGACAAGTTCCTGGCAATAGCCCACGCTTTCTGGTAATCATCCCAAACTGCATGATAGTACTTTCAGCTACTGCTTTTGAAAAAAGCAAAGTTTGTGGTTATTTGACAGAAAATTCAGTGTCCCTGTAAATGCAGCTCATTGTAATTCTTTGTTTTAGGGCAGAGAGCAGAAAAACACAGGAATAACATAGGGCAGCTTTCCCTGAAGGTTCGCTTGTTCACAAAGGAGAAATTTGCCAGATGGGATTTTGTGCCAGTGTCTCTGACCTCTATATCCCTCTTAAATAGCAAACAATAAGGGGTGGGACTGTTTGGTCCTGAAGTAAAGAAGGCTTGCTTTGCCATAGTGTAGTGAGAGCCACAAATGTTAGTTTTAAAAAATAGCCATTTTAAAACCCCAAGATATGAGAAATAGTCTCCCCGCTCCAATTTCTAAATATTTGGCTATTTCCAGATGCTTTTTTAGATCAGTTTAGAATAGAAGGTATTGAGGGGTGGGGTAAACTTGCTTTGGACTTAAATGCAAGTTTTAGTTTCTAAATTTAAATGTTTGTTGCTTGTGTGGAATAGTTTATATAAAGAATGATGTTTTAGGCACTGGGAAATCGAGCTCTTATCTTGCTTTTCTAATTGTCTGGGAGGTGGTGAAGACTGCCAGCTCTCCCCCCCACACCCATTTGCAGGACAGACCGTGGGTTTGGGACCTCACGTAAGGCAGCAAGCCTCTGGTTTCAGTTTCCCTTTCTGCATGAGAATATTTTCAAGCCACAACTGAACCCTGAAACCCAGGAAAGTAAAAATAAATTTTTCCACTTCACTCGGCCAGATGCTGCCCAGTTCCAGCTGAGGTGAATGGCTCCTTTCCTCACAGGGTGTTTCCAGTGTTGGAAGGAGCATGGCGATGGCTGGGCGATCCTGCCCGGTTCCTAAGGCGCAGCACTGAGAGCAGGAATCCAAGTACTCGTGTTGCATCATTCCTTTGAAGTCTTCTTTGACTTCAGTTGTGGTAATGATTCATATCAGCTGATTCTTTAGAGCCAAAAATAGAACTGTTTTGACGTGACCTTGGACATGGATATTGGATCACCTATCTGGGATTCGAATGTTCCACTCCATAAACAGTCGCGTTATTTCCTTTGAGTTTTACCTTGTTACCTGCTTGATGGGCTGTTAGAAGCTGAAATTTTCAGCAGAGACCATAGGAAGTAGATGCTAATTTTTGATACTTGAATTAAATTTTGAGTTAGGCTTCCTCAGAAGATCTCACAGGGAGAGCCTGGGAAGTTTTAGGTGTTATGCAAATGACAGCTGTTGCTGTTCTCTCTGAGCACATCAGGCTGTGATTTGCTGTTGGGATTGTCTAATCACTGCCAGCCCAAGTGTTTGGAGTGGAAGTAATTACAGCAGTGCTTTCGACTAATTGGTATTCGTGGGGTAGTAGTGAAAATGTTGATTTGAGGGATAAGTGAGCTAAGTATTCATGAAGGAACAGGCACCTAAGAGCATTTGGGGCTGGTTCCAGTTGCTGCTGTCAAAACAGCTGTAACGAGGTAAACAGTTCACGTCCCATCTTCAACCTGAAGAAATACTGACAAGTCTCAGACACGTACTAGGTCATGAAGGATCAAAGACCTGATTACTTCCTCTGTACTGTAGCTCCTAACAGGGTCTATGATTAGCTCTCTGTCTTGGGCACAATATCGTCTCTTCTATGCATTGACTGCAGTGAAGGGCTTTCAGTGCTCCTGGGCAGATGGTGCCAAATTGGTTATTCATGGAATCATAGAATGGTTTGAGTTGGAAGGTCATCCAGTCTACCCACCTTTTTATGGCTTCACTGCTAGATGTTTAGGGTATCGTGTAGTTTATGCTCAGTTAAAATTGTTCTGGATGTTCGCCTGTGAGATGTGTCATGGGAGCATAGAAGTGTGACTGTGATAATATTACCTGTTCTTGATCGCTCCATTATTTCATTTTTGAAGGTGCTAAGCAGGCTTCAAGTGAGGGGGTGTATCTTCTTTTTTGAGTATGTTTGTATAAGCTCAGCAGAGAGGATCTAGCCATTAGATCACTAACATTATTGGGTTTCCAAACTCTATATTCAGGCAAAAAAAAAGTTAATTGTCTTAAAGCAAAAAACTTTCTTCTACTTTAATGCAGTAGAATCTCTCTGCCTAGAGGTTTCCTAAGAGGGGAGAGCTGTTTAGCTCATACAGAAGGAGAAGTTCAGAGCAGGGACCTTCATGACCTGGCTCTCCTCCAGTTTGCTCCAGTTAGCATTATGAATGCCGTTTGGTTTTTATAGTGTAGTTACTTGGGTCATGATGATGTTGTCCTGAGGCACTGGCATAATATATTCCAACTCTGGGACTCTTCTGTTAAAGAATTAGTGTAATATGGGAGCAGAACTGAAACTCAAAGACGAGTATCTATGTTGTAGGCTGATTTGGCTTTTGCATCCTTGGAGGTACTTCCATGTAACAGTTTTGTTTTGATTTGTTTGTTTTTTTTTTTTCCCAGCTGTGCCCTGATTCTGATGTAAACCCAAGAATTAATCTTGGATTAGTCATTGTTGAACGACAGTAATAAATTCCAATAGCACCAGCCATCTACCATGCTTGACTGGAGTTGCTTGTTAACAGTACTTATGTTCCTAGTGGCATTTGGAAGGGTGATAACCATCCTGGATCTGTGCCCAGCTGGAGGCAGAGCAAAACTTTATTTGCTTATTTGTATTAGAATGTTACTGCCCTGTTCTGCCCCTAGTTCTATGTGCTGCTGAGCTCGCTGGTGCAGTTACAGCTTTGAGATGCTTGCTGACCCAGGGAGATGCTTCCAAGTGCAAATGGCCTGAGCAGGACACCATCATGTTGGAGTTGTCCTCATGTGTGTTGTATAATGGCAAATGCATTGCTAAAGGATTTTTTTCTCTTCTCTGGTCTTCTAATTGCTGAAGTTAACACCGTGGGGTTCTGAAGGGTGAAAGGGTTGAATACTGAGACTTTTGACAATCTTTTGGTGGGGTTTTGGAGAGTTTTTCTCATCAGGTGTGATGAGGTTCTCTGGGCACAGCACACAAGATTCTCAGAAGGCAAATGTAGAAAGCCTCTTCCAGGAGGAGTGGGTGCATATCTGAGTTGCTTTTTTTGGTGGTAAGCTCTCATTTTGGTCAATGTCTAGTAATTTTCGAACAATTCAAACTTTTGTATTGAACAGAACAGATTGAGTTGCCAATAAGCTGGAAAATTGGAAGAAAATCTTGATAGGTTCAGCTGGTGCCTGGCGTCAGAGCAGCCTGTCCATATGCTAGATGTTTCTGCAGCCAAGTGGGCCAGGAGTGTGAGTGTCCACGTGTGAAGCAGAATAATCACGCTGGGGGAATAATGTGGTTTCCTGAACATCTTTATAGAAAGAGGTAAAAGCCGGTGAAAGAAGCACAGCTAGTCAACTAACAATGAGAAATAAAGTTATAACTACTTTTCATGGACATAATTTGTGGTGAATACGTAGGTTGGAAACCCATCAAGGGTTTGAAGGATGGAGTTGCCTTGTCTGCTGGTTGGGTGCTGGCTGGGCTGAATGCAATGAGAAGTTGTGATGGGTCTCGTCACTGCCTCCAGTGAATTTGTGCTGTGCTGGAGCTCTGCCAGAGCTGTGAACTACTTGATAATGGCTGATCAGATTTTTTTTCTTTGAAATCACACTAATTTGAGAGGTGGTTTGGTTTTATTTCTAACTTACCAGGTGTTACTTTGGAATTACTGATTAAATGTAGGCTGTGAACAGTTGGCAAGGCTTTTAAATCTTTCCTTCTATATAGCCAGTATATTACCTAAGCTGAGAGCTTTGGTTTTGAATGTAGGAGGATGGCAGAAAGTGGACCACGGTTAGAGAACAGGTGGGAAGATTGCAAGAAATAGGGGCAGGAGCTTGAGAGATGAAGTGGCTTAATCCTGCAGATGGAAAGGTGGTTTTTCAACCATGCTGTACACAGTCTGCCCCAAGTGACTTGAATTTAAATTCAACTGGACTTTGAAAGCAAAACGACAGTTGTCAGAATGGTCTTGGGTTCTACAGTTAAATGATCTGTCTTTTCCATTACCCAGTAATTCAGCTCCTTCTCCCTTATATATCCTCGTTTACCCTTATACATAGAATATACACGGACAGTTTTATCTCTGGTGTGATAGAAGGTCCATTCCTACCTGTCTGCTCAAGCTTTCTTCATGCCTGTCTTAAGCATGCAATATTGGAACCAGTAACAAATCCCCATGGAAAAGTGTGTCACTTTATTTTTAAAAAAATTGGTTCCTAGAAAGCCCTACATTTGCAAGCATAATTACAGCTCTTTCTTCCTAGCACCTTTCCTGCAAACATGCACTGTCTTCATAAGAATTTCTGATTGTATCGTAATTCAAAAGAAATAGGATGTAACTATCTATTAACTTGATTTTTATTTTTTTTGTCTAAGCTACTGACAGCCATGAATTGTAGCTCCAGAGCAACAGCTGATTTGTGAGTTTAACTTCTAAGCAAATATTAGTGATATTCAAGTCATTGGAGATGCCAAATTTATTTTCTTGTGTTTCTAGATTTACCAGAGATGCTGGTTAGTATTCAAAAAAGCTTCAAGCAAAGGGCCAAAGAGGCTGGAGAAGTTTTCAGATGAACGAGCTGCTTACTTTAGATGCTATCACAAGGTAAGATGTGATTGTTTTTTAAACTTGTTTCTATGTACAATCAAGAAGAAAATCTGAAGTTGTCATGTGTTAATTGGCATGAAAATTTGACTTTTTTTTTACTGTAAAGGTCCTAAACCCACTTTAGGACTTTAGTTCAGTGGAGTTAGAATAAGTGTTCTGTTTTCTGCTTTGTAGAAAACATCTTGCTAAGCTGATGGAAAATGAACTTGTTTTTAGAGAAGATGTCCTTTCCTCTCAGCCCTGTAAGATCAGAGCTGAAATACTTTGCCATGACTACTACTCTTCATAATTACAGTAGCAAACTTAGAGGCTCTCATTTCCCTAGGATTTTTCATCTGTGGGAGAAAGTAGACAGCTACAGATATGAAAGGCAACACACAATTTTTTTTCTTGCAATAGTGATGTGACAAGCTTTGCTAAATTCACTGGTATTAAAAAAAATGAAGTTTTTCCCTCTAATCACTTCTCTGGAGTTATGTGCACATTTCATATTCATCTGAGAATTTACATGTGTAATTCTCCTGGGCATGAAGATGAAAATAAGAAACCATTTAATTTATAATCATTGTTGGCAAAAGCTTAATATATTAGAAGATTAGGAATTATGTGCATGAATTCCTAGGAGCTGGCGAGCACAACTCAGCTTGGGGCTGATCTGCAGTTACTCACTTTGACATACATTTAGGAAGAAATCTTGAGGGAATACTGAATCGGAATTCAGACTTGCCTGTCTACATGCCACTTAATTTGTAACTGGTTGGTCATAAAACCTGTGGCTATTTGTAGTAAGTCGTGGCCAGAAATAGTTCATTCACATTTATATTAAGCAAGTTCCAAAAGTAATGAGAAGTGCATTTTTTTTTCATTTGATTTGTGTGAGGGTTGCACAGTGCGTGTAAGACAATTTCCAGTTTTATGTGAAACCTTGCATTAATGTTAGTATGGCTCTGTCAATTGGTGATGCAAATCTGTATTTCTGCTATTGTATTAGTGCAATGTATCAGCAGCACACGCTGAGTTGAAGTTCACATTAGGTAATGGATGTGAAATCCATGAGGCATCTAAATGAGGCTGGACTTTCTCTTCTTTCAAGAAGTTCTGAAGGTTAGCACTTATTTGTCACATACGTAACCTGACAGCAGTTTCCTGCGTCTGGATCTGTAGACTAAAGCACCATAGGAAGTCTCACTAGCTCGGGGGGATTTTCGGTTTTAATTCAAGCTTAGTCTACAGTTAACAGTGACTTAATGTTAAACTATTGCTGCTTCTATAAATTTAGTTTCTGGATTTCTCTGGTAGCTTATTTGACAGGAATAAACAATGTTGAAACCCCACAATCAGTCACTGGGAATGGACTGTTTAGTAGCTGCAAAGTTCATGCTTTCTGCCTTTTGAAAGCTATACCGATATGTAATTGAATCTGTAATATTACTAGTTAGAGACATTAAAGCAAATCCTAGTCTTAGCTGAATTTTTCAGAAACATTGTTATAGCAGTAAGACATCCTACACAGGTATTTGGAGTAGTTTTTTTGTCAGAACTCAGCCAAATCTAGGGGCTCTGCCAGGCAGGATGAAGCCCTAAGCTGAAATATCTTGTGGGGAAGTGGGCAGAGGAATTTTTACCTTTTGGAGGAATAAAACAAATCTTGCGAGAGCACTGGTTCCAGCCAGAGTGAACCAATGGATTATTTCCTAAATCTCCTTTGGTGGGCAAATGGGGTCCGAGTCATCAGCTGGACATACCCAAGATGGTCAGTCTGAGCGTCCACGTTCTTTGGGTGTCTCAGACCTTCTGGTCTAGCGTGCTGGCTCCAGTCCCTCTGAGCCCTTCCCCTAAACTTCTGTCTGCTTCAGGTCCCAGGTATGTAGAATGAGATTAGGGAATGCAATGCTGAAGTTTCTGCCGGAAAGTCAATAATGCTCTTGTATGACATAGAGAGATCTCTCTTCCCAGCACCACATCAGCCTGGACACTGCGGATGAGCTGGTTGCAGAAGCTGGATGGCTGGGCAGTGATCTGGCTGCCGTTTGTAGGAGCAACCCTGGGAGTGTGGTCACCAGTGCCTGTTCTGCGTGTTTATCCTTCCTCTTTGCTGCTCTGTAATGAAGCAGTACTGACCAAGAAGAGCAGTTTAACTGTGGGTGCCCAGGGCAGAGGGTTGTCACTTAAGCAGTGCTGCTGTTTGGCAGTGGGGCTCTGCATCCCCCCGTTTTTTCACAGTGATGGTAAATGAGGCTGTCTTCTCGTTCTGGAGTCAACAGCTGTACAAGTTGATGGGTCCTGTTTGTTTTTACTGAACCTTATTGGAAGGAAGCTAATGAATATTAAGTAGTATTTGCTGGCTCAAATGTGTTAACTTAGAGCACAGGTGGATAAAATGAGTTCATTTTTTTAAGTAAGCTTTGTAAATGTGTGAATTTCTAAGGTGGTGAGTGATCCAGCTTCTACCAGTACTAAATATGGGGTGCTGAAAAAGGAGAACACATCCCTGCTGCTCTGTACCACTCTATAGTTGAAGTGATTCTTATAAGCAGCATAGTTAATTATTAATAAAAACCCCAACAAACAACTTAATGTGACCAAGTCTTCAACTAACACTAGTTGTCACCTGTTATTAATGTATAATATCAATGAACTTTTGTACTGAAGACATCACCCAGAGGTGTAGGATGGTTATTGCTGTTGTCTCGTGAGTTTGGTCAGCAAGAGCAGCTGCTGTAGTAACAGCCTGATGGGGTGTGGGGACTTTTCTGGGACTATTCTAATTCTGTCACTCCTGGACAAAAGGCTGCTTCTTGCTGTCTCTGACAATAAAGTTAATCCTACAAATGACAGTCCCAGCCAGTCCTGTTAGTGTGTCAGGTGTCACCGTGTCAAATGCTTGTGCTAATGAATCGAAGGGCAAGAGCAGTTCCGTCTGATTGATAGATGGTACTGTAAGAGGAAAATTGCACTTACAGATTACCAGTGTTTCAGAAATATGGTCGTTAACTTCCTACCTGGCTTCTGAAGTGATTCTCAAATGCTGCTGAAAGCAGCATCAGCTCTAGAAAACTGAGGAGCCCCAGCTCACCCCGTCAGTCTCAGGAAAGGTTTAATCCATCATAAAACTGTAAAGGGTAGAAAAAGAAAAATGATGAACGGAGCTAATTTTTCAATAGCACCTGCCTCCTTCACTGAGGTGTTAAATTCTTTCGTTTTGTTGCTTTTTTCTTTTCTGTGATACTTAAAGTGCAAATATTACTTTGATTTATTAGTGGAAAGAGTCTGTCCAGAGCATTTGTTCTGTTGGCAGCCTGGTGGTACCAGTCACTGGAGCTGAGATGCTGCGGACTGAGACTGTGCAGCATCTCCTCGGTGCTTTTAGTTGAGGTCTCCTCTTTACCCCTTGGAAGTCCGGGTCACAAGCGATGTTTCTGAGGTGGCTTGGTGGTGTTTCTGTCACATTGGGGGGTCCAATTTGAATGCGTGATGTACGTGTCCTCTTCTGCAGCCCTGCACCAGAGGCTGAATCGTGACATCCTTGCCACTCAAAGTTTAAAACAACAGCAAAAAGGTTTTTTTTCTTTCTAATACTGACCTTTAAATACTTTCTAATCTTGTTCTATTTTTTTTAAACATGGAAAGGTTAAAGTGTCCCAAAATACACGTCATCTGAGAACAGTCATCTATAGCTCATGAAGTAAACGGGAAATTTGCATACGCAAGGCGAATTGCTCACTTAATTTAGTCCCACAAGGGAGAGAAAATAATTGGGATCCAGGCTACAAAATCTAGGCATAGAGTTGCCTTTCAGGTAGCTGTCTAGTTTTCGCTTGGTAAATAATCAACCACAAATTACCATATGCTTTAACAAAAGAATATTGGAGGAAGGAAGAAATTCTTATTTCTCCAAGTGACTTTTGACTTTAAAATGTGCCAGAAGAATCCTTGATGTTTCAATACAAAACCAACTAATTGCATACTGCTGATGGGAATATACTGTATCCTCAAGGGGATCTGAAGTTTTAATCCGATTGTATTAATCTTGCCTTGAAACAGCAGAAGTAATTTAAACAGTCTTTCTGTCTAGTTATGGAATAATCCATTTGGAAAATTGAATTGTGTAATTTGTAATTGTTTTCCAGGTTTGCTAATGCAAAACTGTATCGGTAGCAAATTAAATGTTTAAAGTATGACCACTCTGCTACTAACTGATGGTTAAACATTTATTTTAGTGAATACCATCACTTACTATGAGGGAAATGTCTAGTTTGAGGCCTTAAAAGAACTAAAGTAACTTGTCAGGATATTTTGGTGTCTGCACTGACACCATACAGCAAGGCTCATTGTGAGTCTGTGGGGCACGTACATGTCCTCCTTCCCTATGGAAAGATGTATCTTGTGCATGGCTTGACTGATCCTGGGAGTGAAGGAGCAACCTGAGAGTGATGGTAAAAACTGAATCTCTAAATCCGCTAGTTGTTCCCAATTTTAATTTCTTCAAAGAAGCCAGTGCTGGAATACAGCAGGGTTATGGCCAGTGTGTGTGATTCTGTATGTGAGCAAGGGAAAACTAGCAGCTGGTGTGTTTTCCCACTGAAGAAAGGGAGATATAGGCATGGCTGTAGATCTTATTTTTATACATACATTTGTATTTTAACATACTTAAAAAAATTATATAAAATTTTAGTATGTATATTTAGTAAATTAGATATTACAGGCAAATTTTATAAGTGGGACTAGTCTGGAGTTGCAGCAGCATTTTACATTAAATGTTCCCCTGGCATGTCCTGGGAAGTGTTCTACCTGTACTCACCGTGGGGGGAATTTTCAGGAAGCCGAGACAGATGCATGAAGTCCTTAATTAAGATGAAAAAAACCAAATACTTGGAAACCATTGAATGTGCCAGTTGTGTAGGCAATAAATATACTCCCTGGTGTTGTGTTCTGAAAGGCTACCTATATTTGAGAATTATGTACTAATTCAAACAGCAGGTTGAGTGCTAAAGACCGTTTTTAGTAAACTGTATGGTTGACATGTTTTTGAAGGGAATGGGAGAGATGGAAGGATTTTTGCCTGAGTGTATCTGGTCAGGGTGAAGCTCTGTTTGTGCTGTTGGTGGGAAAATGAATGATTGGTCTCTGTTCCTGGTTCTGAACTCTCTTACCATGCAGCTCTGCAAGTATTTTAGTTTTTAATATAATGAAATGTATTTCAATTACATGGATTGTCACCTTAACATAAAGGAGGCTTGAAAGTAAAGGGGAGGGGAGAAGTATGCAAAAGATGGTTTTTAACCCTGAACAAAATATCATTCCTCTTGTGATTCCTCTGGTAATAGTTTTAGGTCAGATATTTGTGGTTTACCCACCTTTTTAGAATTAAGTTTATAAACGTGCATTAATCTCTGACAAATAAAACATACATGAGTTAAAACTATGAAAACACTGTTTTGCAAGAGCCTAGCAGGAGGAGGGTTATTTAAAAAATGACAAAAAAAAAAGAAGAAAATCTCAGCCTCAAATATTTGCAGGTGTTTGGTGTCTGCTCCTGACTCCTTTCCAAAAGCCTGGTGGAGGGGATGTTAGCAGCCTGCCACTTCTTCAGCGTGAATTCAGTGCATATGTGCCAGACAATTTGAACCATCTGTTGCATAAGAGTGAGCAACAGGAAGGCAGTTTAGGCACCTGGGATAATGATGGCATTTTGAAGCGGCTTGGCGGGCGACACAGCAGGTCAAATATCGAGTGGTCTTTAGGCAGCTGCTCCCTCCGGAGTGCAGGTGCACTGCTGAGCCCTGGCAGCAGGAATAGCTCCTTGGCTAAAGCTGGATCTTGCCAGGAGGGGCTGTTAGCACACCGGAGCACCGCTGGACCGCGGAAAGGGGAAGGCAGCTTCGGTGGCTCAGTCCCGAAGGGAAGAGAGGTCAGCTGCCTGTTGAGTATATTTTTCCCAGACATAAAAATCAAGTGCCACAAGGTTGTGTCCAGGACAGAAGGCATGGGCGAGGTGAAAGGCTGAATTCATGCTGTTGCTTGTGCCACTGACTTCAGCAAGAGTCCCAGGGTGCCAGATTTTGTCCATCTGTTACTCTCCCTATGTCTGTTAGGTCTGATGCTGAAGAAGAACTTAGTTTGAAACCAGCTGGGAAGATGCCAGGGTGTGTGCAGTATGTTACTGTGGACTTCTGGGCCAGGCTGAGAGTTCAGGGTTGGGGGCTACCTGTCTGTCACTTCAGAGGGAGCTTTGGTGGCAGCTTGTGCAGCTCAACAGAAGCAAATGCCGTCAGGAAATCTTCAGATGCATGTGAAGACTTTCAGACCGTGCTCTGTGAAATGCCATTATTCAAAAGCTCTCAAGCAGTCAACGCAGCAGAGAATAACCCAGGAGCTGCCAAATGTTGTAGCTAGCATTTCTCCAAATGCAAATACCCTTTCTTTCCCAGTTCCTAGCTAAAATATGACTTGCAAAGGATCTGATGATCAGTGACATTAATGACACAACACTGTTGATTTCAGCATTTCTTCAATATATCACCCAAGGGCTGAAACCACCTGCAATTTTATTTGACCAGGCTGTGAGCCAGGGCTCTTGGAGCGTGTGTTTGGTACGTGGCTGCTGTGCGTTGCAGTCAGTCTACATTCACGCAGGGTAGAAGGTGGTTCCTGGCAGCACCTGACTTTCCGCACACTCCTGCATTGTGCAAACTTACGTCGGGTCCCTATCCTGTCCCTCATCCCTTCTCCCATTGTATAGCACTTGGAGGTAGAGGCAAAGTCGTGAGGAAAGGGTTATGTTAGAACTTTATAAACACATTAAAAAAAATAGTCCTCATATAATAATTTGTTCACTTTCACCCCACTTCTGCACCACTTTTTCCTTTCTCCCTTCTCTGTATGCCCACCCTGCAGACCCAGGGAAAAGCCCATCGGTCTGAGCTGCCCTCGTATAACACCCAGATCAGTGGCACGTGTGTGTGCTCTGTCTTCATCCTCTGCTCTTGTGTTGACGTAGGGAGAGTTTTCGTTTAGAGAAATGAATTAACTGCTGCTTGATACCCCAGAAAAGCAAAACAGACCACTGTGAATACTGTGAAGGCAGCAGATAAGAGGTAAATAATGTCTTAAATAATCTGCATTGTCTTCTTCATAACACAGTATGCTTGGAGGGAGTATGGTAATAAAAAGTAAATGTAGGAGAAGGCATATTCCAATGAAAACAAATTTTTCTGTTCAGAATGATGAACTTTGGGATTTCAAGCATGAGCTGATTCTTGTAAAATCTCTATTGGAATATATTATTCTGCATTAGAGATTACAAAGTAGTACTTCTCTGCAGTAACTAACTGGCTTTTGGGAGGAATTTATGATAAGAAGAAAAAAATTGTTGCTATTCTCAACTCCAAAACAATCATGCCATTATATTCTTGCTGCTTTCTGTATTTGATTGTTTCTAAAGGGGAATGCTGTCATGAGATCAAGTCACCCAGCCACCATACTTGTGAAGACCTTGAGTTGTGCAGAAACTGTGGTCCCCTGAAGTGACTGTAGCATCAATTGGCTGCCCTCGCTTTGGGGGAGGAGAAGTGAGGTTGCTGTGTTGAGCCGTAGGGTGAAGGAGAAGCTGCTGTATAACTTTGGTGGAACTTTTCTTGACTGGGAGATCTAAAGAAAGAAAATTCTTGGTTGCAAGACATGGCTGTGGCTTCTGTCCTATTCTGTGTGCTGGGTATCTTGTTGGAATGACCGACTGCTGCTGAAGACTGGAGTGCTGAGGCTAGAACATCCAGGATGTCTCTAGTAGCAAAGAGATGAGAGGAAATGAGTGATGGATACTCTGTGCGAGGGATGCAGAGACTGCCGGAGCTCATGTAGGGAGACTGGGCGGCAGTTGCAGCTCACAGCCCTCATAATATTAAAACAAGATGAACTTGGGGGGTAAAGTGTGGTCTTAGGGATGCTGGATGTGGTGGAGATAAGGTGTACAGAGTTAGAGTCAAAGTAAAAGAAACAGCAATGTCTGTCCTTTAGTGTAGGCAGAAAAAGCAGAGGTTTTAATCTTGTCCTTCTCATGTTCGCAGCAGTTATGAACATCTGCTCCCATCTGGCCCGGAGGTGCATGACTCACTCTGGACACAGGGTCACTACTGATGCTCTTTGGGTTGTTTGTTTGTTTTTTTTTTTTCCCCAACCCTGTGCAGTAGCTGTCAGCCTCCCCCATGGCCAAGTGTCCTTTGCCTCCCGTGCTGGGATGCAGGGTGTCTACCCTGGGGCAGCACCAGGGTGATGGGGACGTGGGCAGCAGCTGACCCATTGATACTTCTGAGCCTCCAAACTGCTGAAAGTGCTTTTGGCTCCTCAGCCAGCACGGAGAGACAGTGTGCTGTTCCCTGAATGGTATAAACCTCTCCTATCTCCCTGAGCCCTGTCACAGCATCTGCAGGATTCATCGCACCAGAGACAATTACTGTGGTGTTCAGCAGTAGGAGTGTGACATGCCTGACTTTACAAAATGAGCTTTCCATTAGGACAAATCCTAGCTAGCTAAATGATTCATTACCAAAATGTGTGGCTACGTTCTGCTTCTGCTAACTTTTGTACGTGTAGGTACAAAACTTCATTAGCACGTTCACTTGCAGAAAATGTAAATGTGCTCGGTATAAATGTCAAGGTAGGTGCTGTCCTGAATGAAGAAGTCTAGTCGTTTTTTCCTCTTGTGTTTGAATCCTTTCTTGGCATATGAGAAAAATATATGAGAGCTGAACCTGGCAGCTGGCAATTTGTGCTTGACCTGTCATGTGCTGAGCACAATGGGAATAGGTTATGACAGATTTATCATATTTAACAATGAGTTTGTTGGTGTCTTGGGGGCACTGGGGGATGTGCTTCCGTCACAGAGTTTCCTGGAAAAGTAAAAAGTGCTCATACAAAATTAAGCACAATTAGGAAGTCTCAGTTTTGACATGTCTCAAAATCTTGAACCTGGAGGCTATAAAAACCTGAGTTCTAAATTTGACAGCTGTGCAGAAGGTTTGGTGTTTTCTCCATGGGATATTTCTTCCATTATTTCCTTCTTCTACTGCCTCTAGAGTGAGTTTCTGGACATCAGATCTATTAATTATTTTTATTTTGGGGAGACGTTGCCCACCAACTGCTCTTTGTTCTTTCCATTCACAGTAAGATTGCCTTTTTCAGGGGTCTTGCTTGAAAATGTGATTTTGGCTGTAAGTTCTTCCCTGGTGGAATGGAAGAGGAAATAAAATTACTCCAAGAAGAAAAGTGACTTAAGACGAAGGGCCAGAGAGATGCAGTGGGTGTGCTGGCCAACCCAAGGTGCTCTAGAGGAAGGGTTTCTGTTGCTGGACCCTACAATGCTTGATAACTCTTTCTGCTGCCTGAATCTTACCTGTAGGACAATTGCTGCATTTCTTTGTCTAGACTTGACACCACCTGATATAAGACTCTTCCCCAGGACTAATAAGACCACAGTAGTGAGGTGGTTAGGTTGTACAGTTTTGGGGACGGTTCTGTTAAATTCCCTCTTTTTCTCTCTCTCCAACTCCTACCATGTAAAAGAATCAGGGAAATGTTTTCTAATAATGAATATTTAAATATGACTTCCTGATTCCCTGTCTGGGTGTTAGCCTTTACATTAAAAGTAATTTAAATAATGAAGAATTCCTCAGTGCAATTTAGGAGTGTTGCCTATGGTTGTGAGGCTGAAAAGTGGATGTTAGAAATATGAGGCAATATTTCTCAGTATGTATTTACTAAAGCTGTGTGCAAGGTAGCAGATACATACTTATTTTTTTGGTGTGAAAGCTAATTTTCCAAGAAGTTTTTGGCAACCAAGCAAAAAAATCTGTGTTTACAAGTCTGTCAATCTTTAAAACTAAAAAGCTATCTAATAACTAAAGCTGTGATTTTTTTTTTTTAAGTGGACCATTCTAACAAACCATCAATTTTCCATCAAAAAATAACTTAAAGAGCAGCTTTTCACCATTCTTACAGTTTTGTCCTCCGTGATGAAAGCTGTACAGGACCTGGACTTGCTCCTCCACATGATTGAATCCTTTAGATTTTTATCTTCATCTCTCTTTGCTTCTGCTACATCAGGGTGGTCTTTCTCATGTCCTTCACATAAATATTTCTCAAACTGGAGTGAGCTTTGATTCTACCTGCCTCTTAGCTAAAATCCTGTTCAGGTGGTGTTGCACCGAAGCTCATGTACAGACGAGAGAACTGGAGGAGGTGGCTGCTCCATCATCCAGGGTCTTCAAGTTGAGTGTCTCGGGTGATTCACGTCAAGGCTGCGTTTCTCTAAGAGTGATCATAGGCATGTTCTTGCTCTCTCTCCTTTTCTCTGGCCTTTGAAACTCGGTATAAATTCTTTTCTCTCCTTCTCCAGTCAATAACAGATATGTATCTTTTCAAGCTCCAAATTAAAACCCTGAATTGTGCTTTCTCAGGTCACAGAGCTCAATAATGTGAAGAACATACTGCGAATGCCAAAAAGCACCAAGAAGCATGCTGTTGGGATTTATTTTAACGATGACACCTCCAAAACCTTTGCTTGTGAGTCAGGTGGGTAAAATGGCAACGTGCGTTAGAAAACATAAGAGCACTAATTGTGGAATTATAGATGTATTATACCTACACACAGATTTTCTGGGCATTTATACAGAACTTGAGGCAGATGAGTGGTGCAAGGTGCTGCAGATGGAGTGTCTTGGAACACGAATTAATGACATTAGCCTTGGAGAGCCCGACTTGCTGGCATCTGGAGTAGAGAGGGAGCAGAGTGGTAGGTACATAAATATTGACCTTTGAAATCTTTAATTGCATTATTTTAAAGTCTTTTGGACTGTGCCTATGCAGATCAGAAATACAGTGGTGCAAAATTGTTTTTCTAAGCCCTCCTTCCTGTTTTGTATGTGTGTGGGGGGGGTTGTTTGGGTTCTGTTTTGTTGATGTGTTTGGGGTTTTTTTGGGTTTTGTTTGTTTGTTTGCCAGAGATAGTAAGTAAAGTAACCAGCGTTATTTTGGAGTAACACTTTTCTTTATCAGATAAGTTAGTTGCTCTTGGAGATGGGGGATATCTTTTGTTGTGTTTTCTTGTATGATGTCTGTACTGCGGTTTTAGTCTGTGACTGAGGAGCTTTGGCAGCATTGTAAAGCAAATAATAAAGAGTAGTAATTGCATGCAAAACCTCAGCCCACGGCTACTTCACTTTCATATACAAATTAGCTAATTACATGCACAAATGCAATTGCAGTATATTTATTCATGCACACAATTTTATTAATTGCTTGCAAATATCAAAATTAGGATCTGAATGCACACAGAAATGTTTGATGCCCTTTGAGGGTGGCATTCTGACTGCCCTAAACATGGAGTTTATTGAGTTCTTGGAAGGAACTGAGTCTTTGGTTTTGAATTAATTGTTCAAAGTGAAAGTAAGATCTTGTATTAGAAATGGAAAGTAGGAAATTCCTTTAATGACTTGCACATGTAATGGGCAGGGATTTTAGACTAACCTTTTGTTTTTCTCCCAGAGAGATTCAATGTGTATTTGATGCCATCCCCTAATTTAGATGTGCATGGGGAATGTACCTTGCAGATAACATTTGAGAATATCTGTCTTTGGGACATCCAGAATCCCAGAGTAAAACTCGTCTCTTGGCCATTAAGTGCCCTCCGACGCTATGGGCGGGACCCATCTTGGTTCACCTTTGAAGCCGGGAGGTAGGTGTGTGTCTGCTGTGTTGCGTTGCTTTCCCTGGGGGTGCTGGGTGGTGCTCTGGACCACTTGCAAAGGTTGCTGAAGGACATGAGAACTTATCTTAAGACAGAGGCTAGTCTGTATCCTCTGTTTTAGTTTTTTTTGTTTGTTTAAAAAAAACAAACAAAAAACCAAACCCTGAACAAAATATAAAACCAAATTAAACAAAATCTCTTAATACCAGGTTGCAGCTTGGATGAAAGCAGTTGACAAATAAAGGTGCCTTAGGATGGAGGTGGGAGAGCTGTGGTGTCCCAGGGGACTGCAGGGTGGAGGCTGACAGCTTTGTGTTTTACTGTATGTTGTTCTTCAATAAAGCTATGTATTAGCCAGAGAATCAGATTAATATCTGGGAAGAAGGGGTGATCGTCATTCCAGATGTGATCCTTTGGGCACAAAGTTGGTGTTTTAAGTGATTCTTCACTAGAAGTGGAGTTTGAGAGCAGCAAGTACCAAATTGTTTTCCAAAAGCAACTTAAAATACTGGGGAAGGGACTCCTGTTTTCTATTGATACATTCCTGTTTTCCATCTGTTTGACAAATGGATTTATAAGAAATTAGAACACAGTTCCTTGTTTTAGATATGCTGTTCACTGTTGCTTCCTGCAGCTTAGTCTTTGTGTGGCTGAAACTGGAGCATTTGTTTATTGAACTAAACTATCAAATCCTTTCTAAGAGATACTGATGCATTATTTTACAGAAACACATTAAAGAACTACAATAGTAAAAGAGAAGCAGATCATACAATTAGCTTATCTGGAAAGAGAAGAGGCATTTAAATGCCCATCCTCCTTATTACTGCAGAATTTAGTCCTCTTGGAGGAAAAGGATACACTTTTATTTATCTGATCATGCCTTAGCCATAAGACAGTGCAATTGGGATGCTAAGGATACGTATTTATGGTTTCGAATGCAAGACAAAACTCTGAAAAACTCATTAAAGATGGTGTTAACAGACTGAAAGTGGAAGGTAAATTAATCCTACATGGCACAGATTCTAAATAGGCTCTAAATCTTAAAAATCCGTGTCTTGTGCATGACCTCTCCAGAGCTTAACCACTTATGATAGACCAGTGGTACTTATCCGAGTCCCTGTTTGGCAAGAGTAGTACAAATACAGGTTGAAATAGTAGGATTGGATCAGGGCTGGTAAGACCCATGCACAAAGGCTTGTGGATAACTTTGTTCCCTATTTCAGCAACCTTTGTATTCTTACTGCTTGTGTGATAGTGCCTCTAGAGCAGCATGGTAAGGTTTTGCTTGTTCATGGTGATCTGTAAACTTAAATCTCACACTTGGATCCCATCTGCTCTTCCTTTGGCAGGATGTGTGAGACAGGAGAAGGACTATTCATCTTTCAGACCAGAGATGGGGAAGCAATCTATCAGAAGGTTCACTCAGCTGCTTTGGCCATAGCAGAGCAACACGAGCGCTTGTTGCAGAGTGTGAAAAACTCCATGGTACGGCTGCTCATCCCGCGGGGTATTTTGCGCTGGGCACCAATGGACGATATGTTTCCTCAATGTGGTTTTAAGTTTTGATTCACAGTAAGCAGTCTGATTATTGCTCTTATTAAATTCTGCTTGCTTATAATATTTAGGTTAATATTTATATAACTGGGATTGCTTTCCAAGAGCCAAAACAACAGGGAAACTTTACAGGCCTTGATTTTTGTGTTTGCTAAGCTATCAGCGTGAATTAATACAGAGAAAAGCTCCTGTCAGTGCGCGTTTTCATTAGGTTCCTTCGATTAATCAGCATCATGAGTTTGTTTGGAAGCATTTCTCAATCTATTTGCAAAATCTTGTGGCTCATGCTCGGTTTTCCATTTTCTAATTGATGCCTACACTCCAAGGATGGTTTGAAGAGAGTCATATGGTTCAGATTAAACCGTGGGGGAGGGCTAGGTGTTGGATCTTTCACTGGTGTCTGTCTTCCACAAGTGCTTTTTGTGTCTAAAACTTGTTTTATGACACATGACTGGTAGGAAATATAGAAATGTGAGATGTACAACTAACATACAGATTGAGAAAAGATAGTGTGGGATCTCCAAAAACAGTATGCCTAAGGAAGGCAGTTCTATGGTTCTTGCACCTAGTGTGTTTCAGGATCTTAGGAAGCTTTAATTTTTTTTTTCCACAAAGCCTGTAGAGTAAAAAGGAATGTTCTGTTTATCCCGTATCACAACTTGTCTCTACACTCCAGGACTCACTCATTCATTTTCATGAACGCTGCGTCCAACCGCAACGCCTAAAGTTCAGATTGGTTGATTTCCCCTGTATTTTAATTCTGCTTTTGAATGCTTCAACAAGGAGTTCATTTTAGATGCTTGCACTTCATGCTTGGCTGTCTGTATTGTTTCTGTCTCCAGGATTTATTTACCCTGTGTGAATTTTTGTATTAGTGAAGCTTGAGCCATTATTTACAGAAAGGGTAAATAAAAACAGAAAGTAGGAGATAACTGAGGGTGAGAAATTAAGTCTGCCCTGAATGTCTTCTATTTGCTCCTGTAACCTGCCCAGTGCCGCGTCAGTGATGTGATTATCCGAGACCAAGGTGAAGCTGGTATTGAGCTACCTCAGGGCTCCTGCAGCCTGCGCAAAAAAAAAAAGGGAGTTGAATGTCCCATGCTGGTAGAGTGACATAAAGCTGCCAAGTACTGTTGAGAATGTGGGCTACAGCATGTCTGTCACCTCCCTAGCAGTCACTCTCTTTCTATCACAGTGTGTTGGTTCAGTTTGTGGCTGTAACTGGCTCTGTCTCCTGAAATGCGTGTGAAAAATGATGCGATGGTGGTTCCTCAGCTGGGAACCTCCCCCTGACCCTTCCTGTTCATGTGCTGTTGCTTTCTGGCGAGGTCTGAGCATACCCTGACCAGAGTCTGGGACACTTCTATAAGTGGGTTTGATTTATTTTCCTTTCCAATGAATTCAAAGATATTTCCCTTTTCTCTTTTAAAGGGAAGGGACAGATGGTTTTGCTTAGTGATGCAGGAAGCCACTCTGGTCATTTGGTAACTCCTCTTATCCAAGTGTTTCTTTCCTTTCACTTTTGCATCGCCAGACAATGGAAAGAAAGCAGCTATTCCAGTTACATTTTCATGAGCATTTGGTTGCCATGAAAACTGACGGGAGTAGTGCTGTGACTTGACTGCTGTCATTTATGCCTGCTCTCTGTTCAGCTTGCTTTAAAAAAAGATGTTACAACATGACATCTCACTAAAGTAATAAGTGAACTTCCCAGTTTTGGCAGTGAAAGCTCAGTGCTTCACAGAGAGGGATTATCAGCCAGTTTACCAGCCGCCTTCGCTGGCTCTTCTTCCCAGCAGTTCGAGTGCACTTTGCACTAGATCCATCTGACATGCGAATGCATCTGTCCAGGATGGAGTCTGCTATTATCTCTGGCCATTCCCACTGACATTCATCATTAAGAGTGGAAATGATGCTCACTAACTTTTGAAATAAGAAAAGAATGTTGAGTATGAGTGTAAGATGGATAATAGTCAAAATGGCATCAATACATCAGTGCCCTCTGATTTCTGAAGTGGTTTTTATTAGTTTACCGTTCTGTAGTTTTACTGTAATGAATTTAGCAAATGTTTCTTAAGCAATTATCATTCTCATTGGTTTTGACTGATTACATGAATTTGCTCCACTGGGAAGAAAATTCTGTTAAAATCACAATGAGTGCAATCTTCTCCAACTGGGGATCCTAAGATGAAGGTTTACTTAGTGCGAGTGGTTCTGAAAAATCTTCGAAAATTGCATTGTCCAGCCTGAGAAAACCAACCATAACAAATCTTGAAACATCTTTCTTTTCTTTCTTTTTGGAGCCATATTCACAGCTAGCTTGAGACAGTGTTGGTGTGTAGGGGTTTTTGTGTGCAGTTTTTCGGTTGTTTGGTTTTGGTTGTGGTTTTTGTTTCTTTTTGGGGGGTGGGCGGCTTGTGTTTTGTTTTTCTTTTTAAGCAAACAGTGGTTTTGCCTCTACTGCAAGTTTTGCTGTTTGTTAAGGTGGGATCCAAGAAAGAAAATACCTAATCTTTCCTCCCTGAGTCCTCAGGGCTTCTGGGAACCAACTGTAGTATATCTCTGTACCCCTCTCATCCAGGTGACACGAAGGTGGCACAGCGGCTCCCCAGCCACTCTCAGTGCTACTTCCCCATCCCTGTCCTCTGCAGATCCCTCGCAGCCACTGGAGCTGCAGGATGGCTTAGCATTGGCCCCATCACTTCACATCTTCGCTGATTCTTTGGCTTAAGCGTGACTTAACAGAACTTGATCCCTGCCTGTGTGCAGGGAGCTGTGTCTGAGCTGCTCTGGGGATCCCCATCTCCTTTCAGGTTTCAGCATTCTCCTTCTCCCTTGGGCAGAAGAGGGCGAGAGGCTGCAGATTAGGTGCCCTCCAGTTAACAAATTATTTGTTGTATTAATGATATGTGGAGTTGCGTGTCCTGCCCGGCGCTCTGCTCGCAGCCTTTGCCCACGCGTGTTCCAGCATTTCAATTCCCACTGTTTTCGACCTGCTTACAGTGCCAGCTGCTCCTGCAGCATCAAGCCAGGTCATTATCAAGTTATTCCCACTCTTCCTGCTTCTACAGAGATACCGCAGGTTAATTGTGAGAATGAAATCAATCATCATTAAAGCTGCCTTTGCTCGCAGTCCGAGGGGTTTTGATGAAATGCTGTATATTCACGATGTAACATACCAATTCTTATCTCCAGCTGTGGGGTTTTTAACTTTTTTTTCACTGCTGATTGAGTTCAGGAGGGGCACCCCTTCTGGGCCTTTTCTGTGTCTTTATCTAATCTTTCTCTGGCTGTGTCTCTTTTATTCTCTGAAGATAGCCTATTGATTTTTTGCACTATTCCCAACAGCCAAACTGTTGCTCAAACTGCCTTAGCTCACTGTACAGCTCCCCAGGAAACGGAACTGCCAGAAAAAGTATCTCCAGCCAGGAAATGCCATCCTCACAATGCTTTGCTGATTTTTTTATCCCCAGCAAAAGCTCCATCATTGTTTGTTTCCATGGTGCTGAGATGTGTGTGGTGACACTGCAAAGGGTGTTTGGGGCTTTAGTGCAGGAGCTGTAATAAATACGCTGCACGATGTAGGTGGAACCGCGCATGGTGCGGTGATTCACACCCAGCTGACGTGGAGGTGGGTGTTTTAAGAGCAGGAGTTAATCTGGGTTCGGTTTTGTTCTACCTTCACATCCCAGGCACCGTGTCCACCATGCAGAGAGGAAGCTGAAGGTAATGGAGCCTCTGAATAACTTGGACATGGGTCTCTGGATACAGCCAGCCCTCGCCTGTTCTCTGTGCTTGCTTTACCTGTTTGGTTTTGCTCCAGAAATGACTTGTAAAAGGTTCTTTCACCTTAGGTTTTGTGAAACTACAATGTAAAATCCTACTTTTCTGTAAAAAGCTATCTTTACAAGTTAGAAAAGTCAAGTGCAGTATGTTTGGGCTGATGTTTTCCCAAGCTTTGGGAGGAGAATTTTAGCTGTACTGTGAAACTTACGATAAAATCTAATTATTTTTATCAGCTTGCAAATACATCTCACTTATGGAAAAATGCCTTAAAGTAGTCAGTTCTTACATATTCTTGTGTTGAGTATAGCATAACTAGCCAGGGGCTGTGGTTATGTAAGAAAATGTAGCTGAAGGCCCTGTATGGAGGGGGAATTGTGAGATGGGGCTTCCAGGAGTGCGCCACAGCCCATGTGCTCTCCTCCAGCACACCTGGACGTGCTGTTTGGTCAAGGAATTTATCTGAAGGATGCAGCTACCTCCCGTGTGGAACTCCTATGCCATCCAGCTGGCATGTTCCTCAGCTATAGGAGGTGGGAGACGAATAGAAAATGCTTCAAAACTAACAAGAACGACTTGTCCTCACCCATGTGAAACCTCTCCAGTCAGGTTCTCGAGGTGCCGAGGCTGTATGTAGCTTTGGGAAGTTGCTTGCGTAGCTGGGAAGACCCTCGGATGGCTTTGCTGCTGAAGGGGGAGCATACCTGCACTTTCCTGTCTTCCACTGACTCCTGGTTTCTGTTTTATCTGTTAAATCTCCCCTTGGGGAGCAGTGCTAGCCCAGGACCAGGGGAGCAGCAAGGTGGGCTGGTGTGCCATGGTGGGGTGGGCTGCTGACCTGAGCCGTGTGTGCCCAGGGACACTGACCCCTGAGTTTGTTGCCCCACTCGTGTAGGGTGGGCAGAAGGAGGGAGAGGCTGTGCTGGCAATGTCATTAGAAGTCCTTGCAGCCAGTGGTCTTGGTGTTCTCAGAGGATTTGCAATAACCATGACTGTCTCCTTCACATCGGTTTCCTGCTTTGCAGCTCCAGATGAAGATGAGCGAACGAGCCGTGTCCCTCAGCACCATGGTGCCCCTGCCCCGCAGTGCCTACTGGCAGCACATCACGCGGCAGCACAGCACGGGCCAGCTCTACCGTCTGCAAGGTAAGGGGCTGGGGTGGGAAAGGTCAATGCACAAATCAGCGAAAATGTCAAAGTGTTTCAGTGTCTGTCCGTCTCACTGGAAGGTGATGTTTGGTCTAAGCCAGTTGGCACTGCTGTCTGGTTGATGATGAGATGGGCACATCCCACTTCAAGATGGACAGCTTGGCAGAGGGGTTGTCATCAGGAGGTAGTCTTCTTCCCGTTGGAAGAGGCATCCTTGGTTTGACAAGTTTTCTGACCGTTTTTAGGTAAACAAGGAGAAGCTGCTGTCGCAGCATGACCACTTGCCAAGGCTGCCCAATCCTTCCTGCTACAAAACTCTTTTAATGGCAGCCGGGTTTTTTTTGGCAAACTTATAACCGTTTGGCTCCTCTCTCCTTTGGATGTCTGCCTCGTGCTAAGAATGATGCAGTCGTCATTATTCATGTTGTGTACTTGCTAACATCCAACCAAAACTGCATCCTTGAAAATCCAGCTGAATTAGGGAAAGTAAGAGCGATAAGTAGCTCTAGAAAAGTGTTGCTTGAACGGCTGCAATGCTGTCACAGTGCATCGCAGTGGGGCCTGAAGGTGGGCAGATGTCTTCTCCAGATCCCCTCCTTGCTGTCGCCCAAGGGGCAGCACAGCTCAGATCCCTCCTGCTTAGAACCTGCCAGGCTGCAGGGAGGGAGGAATTGCAAAACCCCCCCAGGCTGCAGGGAGGGAGGAATCCCTCCCCAGGGAGGTCTCTGTGCCTAGTTGTCCCTCTGTGGTCACCAAGGGACATCTAGTGGTTACTGAGCGCATGGATGGGGAGGCAGAAAGGAGCCCAACGCACCTGCAAAGGGATGGCTAAGGGGGCTTGGCAGCAGTGCTGGCAGGAGCCCTCTCTGCCCGTGTGTTTCAGAGCTCAGAGTTTCAACTGAACTTCATTCTCCCGAGACAGTGAAAGCTGCAGCCCCTGACACACAGCGTTGGTGCTTTGTGCCGGTTTCCCCACAGGCACCTCTGGTGTGGGAGCTGCAGGTGCTTTGTACCTCTGAGGAACCGGTCCAAACTCAGCATCTTGTGGTCATGTGTATTTTCAGAGTTTTAAAAACCAACCAACCAACACCTCATTTGTTTTTCAAAACACGGTCTTCCTCTCAAGCTACGTGGGTTTGCTGAGTTAGTGTTTGTGCAGAAGTTGGTATCGATGAGTTGTGGTCAGGACCAGGGCATTGCTCGGAAAAGCCAGCAGAAAACACTGAAAATTTAATAGAAGTGCAGCAACCTGGAGAATTAAGTGGAAGGAGCCAATACCTGTCATAACTATATTTTCAAAACATACAGAATAAAGGCTGATCTTGGTTAAACATTTGGATAATAAGGAAGGACTGAAGCTTGGCTTGGCCATCAGGATACAGGCTGTTTCTCTGTCATCCTTGAAGGTCAGGGCTGGCGTGTCCTGCACCAAGGGGCAGCCCTGCTCTTGGTGCCTCATCCTGCTGCAAAAAGAAGCACAAGTAAACCTGTGTTTAGCAGAAAACCTCAGGAGCTGGCAGGGCTTTCTAGTACCAACATGGAGATATTTACCAACATGAAGCATTCAAAAATCACAAGACAGATATTTTAAAACATTGTGACTTGGAAAACTTTTAGTGTCTCTTTTTTTGTTGTTGTTGTTTCTTTTTTTCGTCCTCTGGTACTAGAGTCAAAGGACTAATGAATGATATATGTTTATTTTACTTTTTTAATAAAGCCAGAAATGTAGAGATTAGCACCTCCACAACACAGAATATCACAAGCTGTGATTAAAAATTACCAGCACTGGCAGCCCTGACGTATATAGCCATGTTCCATTCTGGTCCTCTGATTTTCAGCAAATCATAAAAACTGGTATTTTTCCTTTTACATTTTTTTTTTCAACACTAGAGGGGGCAGGCAGCACATAAAAAGCCTCAGCTAACCTCAGCAAATGTTCCAGAGGAGGGATGGGTAATAAAAGCAGCACTTTAACGTGCCTGTTCAAATTTGTTCAATAAATTAGGGCTTGGGAAGATGACCTGCTGATGGTAGCATGTGGCACACGAGAGCAAGGCTGCTTGCAGCACTCTGACACAATCCGTGGATTGGGCTTACTGTGCCTTACCGTGGAGTCCTTTATTAAAACAATAATTCAGCATTGAGTTGTCACAAGATAAATAGATTGTATGGGGACACACCGCTTGTATATTTAGAAAAATAGCTTGCTTGTTAAACTGGAAAAAATAAAATCCTAGGAGATTATTGTCATAAGAATGAGGTAAAAGTCTGAAAAATAAGCTGGCTGTGCAGCCCGCATTGTAATTAGGAAAGACACTGAAGTCCTTGTCTTGCTCAGCAATCTTTAAAACTACTGCAGTGGTACCCCAGCACTTTGAATTATTTTAAGTTACCAAAATTTTGAAATGCTTCAATTATTACTGGAGAAAGAAATATTAAATAATTGTTACACTGAATTCTATAACTCCGTATGTGTGAGGCAGCATTTCACTCACTCAGTGGTAAAGGCACCTGAAATCTATGCAAAAACTTTCTTCCACCATAGTTGGGATTTATGGTTTCTCAATCTACTCTTTTCCCCTTTGTCTAATGTACGGGAAAGAACTGATGCCAATACTGTGAGCTAAAGTACATTTTTCATTTAAAATGCCAAGTCAGAACTTTAAAAAAATTAATTTGCTTTGTACAACTCTCTGTTCTAAAGGAAATGGGAAAGAAAACCTGAGTGGAGGTGTTTGAGATGGTGTAGCAGATGAAGCAGGGATAGGTACAATTAAAAGGCTGTAATCTGTAGTTCACATAGTCCTTTATAAAATGCTGCAGAAGGTACCTATGTCTTACTGAGTGTTGTTCTGGTTTTTTGCATCTGACTTGATGAAGATGTTTCCAGCCCAGTGAAGCTTCATCGCACAGACACTTTTCCAACCTACAGCTCAGATCATCGATAAAGGACTGTCAGGAACTTTACAAACTCTTTGTCTTCTGAGAAACTGCCCTGGTGGATCACAGTGATGATGATAAGGATGGAAAAAATGGAAAAGTTCAGGTTGGATGAAAAATTCTTGCAATACAAAGTTGTTTTGTTTTTTTTTTTTTAAAAAAAACCTTGCCAAAAGTTAAAACTATCCTGTAGATACTGAGGAGGGACACAAAACCAACAAACCCTCCAGTGTTTCTTTTATATCTTACAGCTGGACAGAGAAGAAATCACTCCCTAAATATTTCCAAATGTTTTTGTATGATAGGTATGTTGTAAATATGAGACTTTCCTGGTGTAGTGCGGTTCCACTTTGTCTATTACAGCTGTGTGTCCACTGATGTCAGCTGTGTCATCCCTGTTTGTTGTAGTGCTTATCTTCAGTTATTTACGTTACTGTTCAGCCTAATCCTTGATCTTTGCAATGGTGGCCAGTTTTAAGCAGCTATTGGATACAGTTGTTTCCTGTTTGAAGGCTTGATCGATTTCTTTTAAAAGCTCCCTCTCTATCTTCTATTTCCTGTATTTATTTCCATCTCTGTAAATGCTTAAAATAAAAAAAAAAATCCCACTTAATTTGTAGTACCGTGCTTTTTGTCATCACCATCGATATCATGAACAGAGCTGTTGTGGAGCCACTGGGGCACTGGAAGGCAGGATGGTGGGGGACAGTGGCTTGCTGTGTGTCCTCCCTTCGCGTCTAAAGCCACACAACCGCTCATGGACTGTCCTAGCGAAATAGAGTAGATTTGACAGGAATCTCGCAATGCCACAAACCACTTTGTGGCAGCAAGCCAATTTTTCTGCTTTGTGGCAGCATTCGTGTTGGGCACTACTTTCATAGATGGGCACCTGCATCTTAATTTAGCAGCAAACAGACTTTTCACGAACAGCGTGGTTGACTACTGTGTGCTGTGCCAAATGGTCAGAAATGTGTAACAACTGCAGATAGAAAGCCATGAATATTCTGAATGCCAGTGAAGCGCTGAGCTTAGCCAGGTGTAGTTGCATCATTTTGTTAACCAGCTCTGAGTAAGAATGACTTGTCAGGTTACAGGTCAGACTGATTGTCTCTAACCATGTCATTCCTGCTCACTTCAGAAGCCTAAGGACTAGGTCTTATTTTGGTTGTGCCAGTGGGAAGTATGGTCTCTGCATACTTTTAATTGAAAAAAATGTGAGATACAATTCTAATGGTAATTGTGTTTATCTAGGCATGTGTAATGTTAGCATCTACTTTTTCAGCAGATATCCTGGAAGAAAAGTGAAAGAATGTAATGGCCAGAGTAGTTTTGTAGAGAATGAGCTACCTTTGTTCATGTAGCATGTAGAGAATGAGTTGGCACTGGCTAATTTTGTCATATGACAGAGGTAATAGCCTTCTGGTTTGAGTAAAAATAGCAAATAGCTGAAGCTTGGCTTTTAATTCTAAATATGAAGTTTCAAAGCAGACTGGGAGAATGTGATGCTGATCACAACTCACATGATGATGACTAGAAGTAGATTTCGGAACTATACTCATAGTTTCGGTGAGCTGTACTCGGTGATGCTGTTGGTGTTTAGTGCTGGTGGAGGACATCCAGTGTGGGGTACGGTTCTGGGTCTCCTTCCAGTCCTGGTTAATCGCTTGGGAGGAGCAGTAGGGAGTGTGCTTATTAAAACTGCAGATCTGTAAAATGGGAAGGAAGGCCACAGGAATACAAGATTAGAACACAACATAATCTGGACAAATTGAAGAAATATAACAGGGACAAGTGCTTCTAAACCAGACTGACTACACAAATACATAATGGGAAGAGAAGCGAGGGAAAGGGCTGTAAGGGTTAGAGCAGATTACAAGTGGAATGTGAGGCAACAAGGCTGTGTTGCTGCAAAACAACTAAATGTCATAAGGAAATATAAAAGCATTTAGCTTTCAAGACAGCTGAAGTAGTTCTGCTCTGCTTAAGGCTGGTGAGGTCTCAGCTGGAGTCTGTGTGGTGGCTGATCCCAGGCTACTGCAGATACCTGTGCCCTGATCCCGTGCTGGCACGTGGGGATAGTTCAGCTCTTGAATTGCACTATGCATTGTACAATGTCTTTACTCTCCTATAGTGAACAGTTTTTCTCTCCAGGAATAAGGAAGGAGGAGAGGTTTCCCAGTCAATTCAGCCTTTCTGTTTGTTACAGTGCTCTGAAGTAGTCACCCCAGTAAGATCTTTTTCAGCTGGTCTGAGCTTGGGATCTGTATATCAGTTTAATAAACACATCGTCAGCTGTGAAGTGAAACACCGGGAAAGTGTAGGATGTTGGGCTTCTACATCCAAAAGGGTTGTGTAACGGAACTGGAGGGGAGGCAGTTTTCAGGGAAGCAAACCAATGAGTGTGGTGAAGGTAAGTGTATTTCTGAAGGAAAAAAATCAATATGCCATTGTTTAAGGTACAGCATAGTGCAAATATAATCTTAATTTATTGCAAATCACGATTATGTTCACTTTATTTCCAAACTGGATTGCTAACATAAATAAGTGATTGAAAGGCGTGTTATGACTAATAGGTCTTTATCTTTCAGGTTTATTTCTGCTAATGTATTCCCTTCAGAGCTGGCAGCATCTGTTGTTTTATCATGGATATGACAGTTCAGTAAATGCTTTTATTCACCTTTCACTGATGCAGTGATTGATATGGTAAGACTATCTGTGGTTGAACAGTCCAATTACAAAAAAAAGACAAAGCCCCTCTAACCTTGGCCTTTCAATGAAGGGTCATTAAATCAACCAGCTCCGATATTATTCTTTGCAGTGAAACTGTCTGCAAAGGATGGAAAAAAGGCCTAAAAGTAGCTTTGCTTTGAATTACTGTATGGCACGATATCAAGGAGTTGCTTTGTTTTAATTTGTGCCACCAACCGATTAAGTCACTTAATCATTGCATCATTGCTGCCTCAGTTAGCAAGGTCGTTAGCTGAAGAAAGTGAGGGGGGTTGCTACTCAGAGTTACTGGCTTTATGGCAAGGGAGAGGTCTGCACTATATCTGGAGCTGGGGTGTTCAGAGTACAGCAGACTGTGTATATATGACACCGACATGGTGATGCTGTGGTATGGATATAGATATGGATGCTGGTGGTACCCGATACGCTGGTGAAGACGGTTGCAGAATTGGAGTGCAGGTGCCTGAGCTACTCTGAAGAGGTGTACTTCAGAAAACATGCTGCAAATCCATTTGTAGGGTTGAGGGGCTCGTGGTTACCACGGGATTCAAGGATCAGTGTTAGACAAATCCTTGAGAATTATTTTTCTCCAGTCTCTGCGCTACACATGGGTCCTCCCAATTAACAGGACTTCACAAGAGAATTTTTGAACTTGTCATGTATGTAAAAAGGATTATAACAGATTTATGGACTGGTTTCAATTTCTACCAAATTCTAACACAGCCTTTTATATCCTTCAGCCTTGTTCGTTCTTGAATGTCCACGGATCTTCCTAGAGAACTTTTTCAAAGGCACAAAAGTGTTCTGCAAAGTCATCCAAATGCGCAGGTCTTTGGCTCTGTGTAACCTCTCCCATTCATACCGCTCTCAGTAACGCTGTGCCATTTCTCACACGGCTGCTCCTCAAAGACTGGACAGAAATGTTCTACCCCCTGCTCCTTTCATCCCACAAAAGACCCGTGGCCAACCTGCGAATCATAATAGTGGAGACGGAAGGATATGTTTCAGGGGGAAAAGAAGAAGGGATCAGAAGAGGAAGCGTAGACCTGCTTACCCCACTTTTCAAATCCATGCTAAAAAAACTTACTCTATCTTTTCAGCAGGTGTGAACCGGCAAACTGGTAATAGCACAGTGGGTAGACAGAGGTGGTCCAGACTGTGGCAGAACTCGGTGGGTAATGGTCTCAAAAGGCTAATCTTGGAATCAAGTACATTAGGGGGAAAAAATAATGTCAGGACTTCAAATGACATTTATTTTGCTTAGATGTTCTTATTACAGGTAAGCAGAATGCAAATGCTATTGTCTAAAATAACAGAGCACAAGGTAACTACTGTAAATCATTGTGCTGCTGAGAGAAATCAGATGGCTGACATCCTGTCCACTTCCATTTTATAGAGGGAGCTGGAGTCACACAAGGACTTGTTAGAAGTTACTCAAGACCTCAAGGTATTTTCATCATGCTTCAAACCTTTTTTTTTAATAAAGGAGATATTGCAGTTTTTGGTTGACCAAGTTTTAACAAAATAATTTTTGCTTTCTTAAGGGAGGATAGTGATTTAAGTACGTTGTTTCAGCATTTGTCTGAGTGAAACAGCTTTGTTTTTCCTGCCTGTGCTGCTGTCAATACTTATTCTTAAAATTATTTAGTTTTGCTTTTCCTTCTTACACCTTGCAGCAGAAAAGCATCATTAATGTTTAAGCAGATTAACATCTCTTGAAGTTTGTGACTTGTAGCCACAATGTCTTTAATTTGAATGGTCACACAGATACGATTAATTCAGTAAGATTCCTATCTGAGTCCTGTTGCTGAGCAATTCTGGTGAGCGCATAATAATACTGCTGCCTCAGGCGCTGAGATCAGGGGTCATGATGTGATATTTCTGTGTATTCATTAACTTTCACAAGGGCAGATTGATCTTCTGTTTCCATGAACGCTAATGAACCATTTTCTTATTTTTAGGGAATATTCTATTACTACCACTAGGCACACAGTGTTTAAAGAAAAGCTGTTTTCAAACGGAAGGCACTAATTAGAAGTTGGGCCTCAGCTGTATTGATTGCACTACACTTTCTCAGTGGATTTACAAATGCCAGCAAATAAACTTGCTAGGAAAAAGTTTATTGTGATGGTTTTCTTTTTAGTATTTATCCTGTGCATTGTGCTGTTTCTTGACAAGCCTGAAAAGGGAATTAGGTGCTGAGACATTCAGAATGGTTGGGTTTGAATATGAGTTTTTTCCTAGCTATCTGTCTTTTAAATACTCTGGAAATCTTAGAAATAAAAGGTGCGAGGTGTTCATCTTATTCTAAGCCATCAAAAAATGTTATGAAATGTTATGAAATTAATTCCTGGTCTTCCAGCCACACAAAAATATAGAAAAGAATAATCAAAACCAGCTCAGAGTGTGTTTGTCGTGTTTCGGCAGGTCTGTGTCTGCCGAGTGCCCTGCAGATGCTGGAAGCAGCAGCGCGATCTCTGCCTCGGCCGCCGGGTGCCAGCCTTGCCTTGGCAGAGGCAGCGAGGCTCCAGCTGCTGCACCACCTCGCTGCTGCCTTTGCTGGCTCATCTCCCGCTGAACGGGTGGTTATAGCTAATAACATCAAAAAATCTCTTCCTTTTTTTTTTTCTTTCCTTCATATCAAGCTCAATCTCTTCCCTTGCTGGCGTATCAATAGAGACAAAGGGAAATGCTCTATTCGAAAAGGGATCTCTATGGCTGTTCCTTACAGAAACAAAATAGAAGTGAAAATGTTTTGGAGAACTATAAGTTCCCTTTGTACAAGTAGTCAATGCATAGGGAAAAAAGCTTTCCTGTGCACAACTGGTGCCATTTTCACACTGTGTGACCAGGATTGCAGCTGGCTGCTGACCTGGCGGGTTTTGCCCGGGGAAAGGAGGGATGGTGGATGTAGCTGGTGAACAACTGGGTTTGCACAGACTTCTCCTGCCTCTTACGTCAGTTTGAGAAACCAAAGCCTATAGATGAGCCCTGACCTTCTGCTTTTGGCTCATGCTGTGACTCACTGAAGGTGTTGGCGCAGGGCTGTACAGCCACCCTGTCCCGGCAATGGAGAGAGGCAGGCTTGGAGGCTTGCCTGAAGGAAGGTGGTTCAGTTGTTTGCTTGGATTTCTTTTATTAGATTATTCCAGCTTCCAAATGTTAGGTCACAGTCACTCAACTGCAGCAGGTCATCTTGAAATCTCCCAGAAAGCTAGCTGCTAGCAAAAGGAGCAGCACGCTTCTGAGCCAGTTCATTGCAGCTGAGCAGAGAAAAGGGGGAATGTGGGTGATTTATCCTGCCCTTGCATTTCTGCTACAGGTCACAACCAAACTGAAGAGTTTTATATCCTCAGTTGAGGAAACTAGCATGTCTAGACAGACTCATTTTTTTGGCTCAGGCTCTGTTTCTAATCCAACCTGGGATTCCCACTTGATTTTCCCTGTCTTAAAGATGGGAATGGCATGTCCACATGCAGGAGTCCCCAGGATAAATGTGCAGTAACAGTCCTGCCATTTTCAGAAACAATACAGTAAGGACCACATAAAGTAGTGTAAAGAGGACCTCTGGTCCTATTGGACAAATTATATTTTAAAGGATGTATAAAAAGAGACTCTAATTACCTGTGCTCGTTAAGATGCTTTTAGTATTTTTTTTTAAAAGAGAATTGTACCCTAGCCACACTTAAACTCTCCAACTGCCTGAATTTATCTCTCAATTTTCTAGATTGACTTTCCCTAACCTCCTGTCCTATACTTTTATATTCTGCAGTGAACTTAAAAAATATAGCCTACTATACCACAGAGGTGAGCACACTATTTGTATGTAGTGTGTGGAATCATGCTTTTATGAAATTATATCTTCGGATCAGATACTGTCTGTATTTTGAGATGAGTGGAGAAAAGGCATTACAAAATAACAAAGAGAAATGATTATCCATAGACATAGGCAGCAAGGAGGAACAAGAGCAGCTGTGCTGGAGCGATGTCCAAGGAAAGCCCCAGCAAAATGACATCCTTTCTTAAGACAAATGAAGACATGGATTGGAAAACTGAGCCTGTGGTTTCTCCAGACGCTATTGCACCTTGCAGCTGTGTCAGCCCACAAAAAGGAAGATGTCATGCAGCCCTGTGTCCTGGTTTCAGCTAGGGATAGGGTTCATTTTATTCTTAGTAGCTAGAATAGTGCTGCGTTTTGGATTTAGGATGGGATTTGGTATGAGGATGTTGATAATATACTGATGTTTTTAGTTTGTGTGAGGACGATCAAGGACTTTTCAACTTCCCGTGCTTTGCCTAGTGTGCAGATGCATGAGAAGCTGGGAGGGATCATAGCCTGAGTAATGGATCCACGCAGTAGCCAGATTTCCTGTCCTGCACACATTTGTTCAGCAAAACCACTGGCGCGCTAAGAATTGGTTTTTATCTTGATTTGATAGTAATCTTTTTTCTTACAATAATAGAGGAGCTTTCAACTACTACCTGTAGACCCAAAATTATACATATACCTACATATATCTACACTGAATATTTTAAACTATAATTTTTAATCTCATTCTGCAGATGGGGAGCAGGGAAATACCATGCAAACCAGCAGACAGTTGCTGGGAGATAAAGCCAGGTGGTGCAATGCACAAGCAGTGTGTGAGAAGTTTAGACCTTGTCTCTGTTGTCCATGCAGTTTCCTGCAGATTGCACTGTTCCTTCTGTCTTCCTGAACGGTGGCACCTCCTTGATTTCCCTCTCACTATAGAGAATAACCTGATCCAAAGCTCTTTCCAGTGAATGTCATTAGGAAGGAATCATTTAGTGGAATGGTCTTTGTTTTAACTGCAAGAAGACCTGAACCATCATTGTTTTAAAATGTATTTTCTTGCATTTTATTTTTCATCACTTTTGCAGCTAGTGAACAAGTCAATCAGCAGTTTCTCATAAAAAATCTTGAATAATGTTGTCTCTGACGTAGTACATCAAGGTGTGTTTTCACAGAAGTTTGGTGGAAACATCTTGATGGGAAATAAAGAGTCCCTCTCCTTCCAGACGTAGCAGTTTGTTATTAGTTTTACACGCTTTTATTTTTCCTTTGTGAAAAGCCTGAGTCAAAGAAGTTGCAGAATTACTCAAACAGATAATTGCGCTGGCTTTCCCGTACAGGCAAGTGTGAGCTCTCTTGCTGCTGAATGAAGCAGAACATGTTTTTGACATTGCAACACATTTGAACTCTGCTTGTTTTGGTTTTTCATGTGAGGGAACATTTCTTTTATAACTCTCCTGGTGCCCTCAAAAAAGGGAATGATCAGCTGGAGCTGGAAGCACTTTATTGTCCAAGTGCCAGACGCTGAATAGGGTAAAGAGAAATGGGATAAAAGTAGGTGAAAGACATAACATTAACGTTTAAATTACTATCTCGATAGCTAGGTGTACACGACAGCGTTGGGACTGTCTCAGCTTCAGGATTTTTCAGTGAATCTCACTTTATGTTCAGCATCTGCCATAAAGAGGCAGCACTGTCATCCTGGTTTGCAGAGCAAAGTCTGCATCCGAGCAGCTCAGACCCTGAAGAAGGCATTCCTTTGCTTTGCAATTCCCAACCCTTGGCTTGCTTGCTTCCATAGGAAGGTCATTGCCCTGAGGCAGGTGAGGATGGAAATGGGAGCTGGTACCCAGCAAAAGGCATCTCACAACCCACTGCAGCTCCAGCAGCGATGGGACAGCACTCCATCCGATCCTTCGTGTCCCCCCTTCCTATGCAACTCAAGAACCCATTTTTTCCTGTGAAAAACTGCAGAAAGAGCTCTCTCCACACATTCTGAAGAGCACCAAGTCCAAGAGCAGTAAGAATTGTCTTATTTTATAAGAACCTGTTAGAACTGAGTTTCTACCCGTCTCTAGCAAAGTGGGAACTTCCCAGAGAACATGTTGGTCTCAGAGGTGGGCAGCGGGCCAACATGCAGTGCCACACATCTGTTAAAATATCAAACTGGATTGGCAGCTCGAACCAATTTATTTAAAATAAAGAATTAATCAGTTACCTCTGAGTGAATGAAAGCAAGAAAGTCAGTTTTCTTACCCGGATGATACTTAGTGGAATTTTCCAGCTGCATTATTGCAATGTTTCTTTTTTTTCCCCACCATGTGCTCTCAATTTGCACAAACCAGATTATATTCAAGAATCAGAACTTCTAGCTAGATTTTCTTTTCTTTGTCTCTTATTGTCACCTGTCAGGGCCCTGCTGAAATGATGTTTTAAGCTGTCCTTTGGTGATCAATCAGCTGTCTATGTAATGGACACCTGCGGAGGTATCTGAAGTGTATAATGAGGTAAAAAATACAGAAAGATATCAGGATGGCTATTTCCACTTAAAATATTGCAATTTTCATCGTTCCTTCCAGTTTTTTTCCCATGCCATAATCATTTTCTACAGAACACAGCAATGGAGAGATTGCATTAAAAGAGAGATTTTAGATCACAAACAATGTGTTGGCACTCACCATCAGAATAAAGGAAAAAAGTATTTATGATGTACTGATACTGATCCACAGATTCAAACTTCCACAGAATCAGACGCTTTTGTCACTCCAGTGAGCTGTGACCTTAATAGCCCTTTGGAAAGCACTGGCTTCGTAATTACTTTGTTTTACAAAATTGCACCGAATTTCAAAGAACCTAATCCATTGAAGTTGCTTGCATTATAAATACAGCAGATTAGGGTGCAATTTAAACAGTGCAGAACTAGCTCAGGGGAGCATCCCAGATCTTTGTTTCATTTAGCTGTTACTGGTGTGTTGAGAAGAAGAAAGGGCTGATTGCTGATTTATATGCCTTGTCTTTCATTGTGCTATATTGCTGCTGTGCAGGGGGTCACAACAGAGTCTATTAACAACAACCAGGGCAGAAACAGCTGATTTTCTTACAATCACATCAGATTCTCTTCAAAATTGCTGTTAGTTACTTTTTCTCCATTGTTGTCTCCAAAGTTTGCAGCCTGCTCTCCCAGCCATGACTAGAATTTTAATGGCCCTGCAGTCTGTTGTCTATTAGGGGTTTTATTAGTATTAATATGGTCTATTTTTCTAGCTGTCTGTTTCTCTATATTTAATTTTAAAAAGTTTCTGAAGTACAGGCTGAAAGGGTGCTCCCAAGGCACCGTTTGCTGAAAGTTCATTTTAAAGCCATTAACATATGCCTCCAGCAAGCCCTCATATTAGGTTATGTGGCAAAGGCTCTAGAAGCCAGCTTCTAAGGACACATCTGATTGACTCCAAACTTAGAAGAGATATTTTAAAAAGATCTTGGCACTCTTATATCAAAATAAAAGTTTTGTCAGAACAGAGCACCTCGGTGTTCAAACATACTGACTGTAGTCTGCATTTGAGTTTACACTGTGGTTGTGGTTTCAGAGATCATTAGCCTCCTGCAAGCTCCATGACGAGCAGAGGTTTCTGCAGAGGCGAGGCTGCGATCTGAGCTCCCCGTTGACTGGACACCCGAGAGATCCATGTAGGCACAGGTAGATGCTGCAGACCTCCCACCCGGTAATTCACCCACGGGACACAGGTCCCTGGGAAATTGGTCCCTGCTATTTCTGTGGCATTTAAAACTCTTTGTTCAACCTTCCTTATCCCCTCTCCAGAAGACGATTTAAGGACTGAAAAGAGACAAGATGCTGGAGCCCATCTGGCTGACGGCTACCTCAAGAAAGGGAATTTTCCTGTTGCCTTAATTAAATAACCATTTTCTTTTGAGCGCAGAGTGCTTTCATTGTCTTTGTCAACGGCTGCCAGGCGGGCAGAATTACAGCTGCTGCTCTTCTCTGAGCATTATAAGTCTGTGGAAAACAGGACACAGCAAAGACATGACAGAAATGTTGAATTCCTGCAATGCATCTATTAATCTCGTCTCTAAGAAGTTAGAGAGTGCTCTGTCATAACACATCAGTTTCACCAGGTGCGTCTTTTACATGGAAATGTGCAGAAGTTCACCATATCAAAAGAAGTCCATTTGCTGAGACGCTGATGGCAGGTGCTGAGCTTGGGCAGCACTCCCGCTGCTCCCTGGCATCTCGGGAATTTTGAGTGAAACTTTAGCCTTGTCCTCCCTCCTCCTGGTTCTGCTTCAGTAACACGCACCGGTGTAAACAGGAGACTTCATTAATTTTACCTCAGAGCCCAAATTCTCCCTTTCTTAAACAACAGCTTATCTCTGTAATAGAAACCAGAGCCTGAGATAGGAGCCCTTTGCCCCAGGTTTGGATAAACTCCCCTGGATTAAAGCAGAGCCCTGGTCTGCAGACTGTATGGCACGAAACCAAATCAAAACACAACTGCGATTGGAAATAACTGACGTTCTGCGGCGGAAAGCCTTAGTTACTATCTCTGTTTTTGTGATATTTGTCTTCTGCTGTATTTCTCTTAGCAAAGAATTTTTTCTTTGGCAGCAGCAAGGCAACACAAGAAGTCATCGTTTACAATTTACACACAGGATGGAAGGCTTTATTTTCTTTCACCAGCCCACTGAAAACATTTATCTTCTGGTTCCTCTAATAGGATGTGACTTGTTGTGACATCATATTTTGAAAGGCTGCAATTTAATGGGTGTGTTTTATCCCCCCTTCCCCAACACACACACATTTTGCAGAGATTAACCATTTAAAATGCAGTGCAACCTCCCGCTGATCGGAATTGCTGCTGAGGCTTCTCCAAGTGCACTTGCTCAGCTGTGACTTTGCACAAGTGCATCACAAATAAACATCATCTGCATCAGGCTGGCTCAGCACCACTCACAGTTCCCTGGTCCCATGATAATGCCAGGCGCCGTAATGCAGAGAATTGGCCGTGCTGCCTTAACACGTGCGCTGAAAGCCACTGAAGCGAGAACATTGAGTTCCTCGTATTATTTTACTAGTAGCAAGTAAAAAAGTCCACAGCAACACACTGATAGCTTAAATATCCATTTCCTCCCCTCTCAGTATAGATCGAAGATAGGATTCATTCCATCAGGAAGCACCCTAAGGAAATCCTGCGCTGTCAGCCGGAGCAGTGCTGTGTATGAAACACCTCTGGCTCTATTAGCATTTGTGCCACTCCTGATGAGAGTCTTTAACCGTCCCCACCTGATTCAGGGGAGACAGGAATATACTGTATTTTCTTTCCTGAATGAACTGTGCAGGAATCTGTTTTTTGCATTTTAGTTCATTATTTTAAACAAATAGGATTGGCACTGAGCAGAATCCTATGCAGTTGATTTCAGAGTGGTTTTATAAGCTGGGGTTGCCCTGTTTGAGAAGAATCCAGCCCTGGAGAAAGGGCTGCTTCATGGGGAAAGCCAGGGCTTCTCAAGGGGAAAGCTGTCACATCCCTTTCAGGTGCCACCTTCTCTGAAAGCCTTGAGGGCTGCAGGGTGGCCTTTCTACAGCCTGTCCTGCAAAACCGCCCCGAGCAGCAACACCTCAGCTCCTGGTATTTGCTCTTGAAAGTGGTGTTCCTCAGACAAAAGAGAGGAGTATGTGATGAGGGCAGGAGCATCTCCATCTGTCTCTCTCTGAGGCAGGCTGGAGCTGGGTGGTGTATAGGAGGTGGATGAGCAGGCGTGGGTACCGCAGGCAGGATAACCACCGTGACGGCCCGTGTGCTGACATCGCTGCTGTGTCGAGAGCCCAGCAGTGTTCGCCAGTGCTGCGGGAGGCACAGATCTGGATGCCTTGGGTGATGTAAAGCAGAGGCGAAGCCTGGAAACTGCTGGTGCTGAGAAGAGTCTGGTGCTGACAGAGGCTTCCAGCCCACGTTACGGGGCTCTGGGGTGTCCTCAGCCACCTCTCCAGGGCTCGTTGCAGGGCATTAAGAAAGAGAGTGTGGTCACGCTATTTACAATTGCAGGCACTCAGGAAATTGCTCAGGGATCTGAGAATTGAAGGAAGGTTACAGTCAGAGCATTTGGGGGTTGGCAGTAGAAGTGAGGCAGGAGAAGCACTCTCTCTTCAGCCTTGGGCTGCTGCTACTGGGAGGGAAAAAGTCCGCTGCAGCCTTCTTCTTTCCCTTGCATTTGCAAAGGGGTGAAGCACCGGGTGCAGGAGTATCTAAGCGTAGCAACGTTTGAAATAATCAGTAATTAACTTCAGAAGGAAAGGATGCAGCTGTCCTGTTTGGTTCCTGCACTACAAGCCCATTGTGTGTGATAGCAAACACTCTTACTGACTTCCCACTCCTACAGCATCAGGACACACGGCACACAACCCCTTCCCAGTATTCACACACCAAGCAGGGAGGTGACGGCTCTCTGGGCATTCCCTTGCTCAAACTCCTCAGCAGCATCTGTATAACTTAGTTTATGTACATTAGTAACTCTGTTTTCCTATATCAGTAGTGTAAGGATGGCTCCTCCAGGTGCGAGCTATCCCTCATAAATGTTTTGTATTATAAAATCCTTGCAAAAAAACACCAACAAAACCAACAAAAAAACCCAAAATTTGGAGATTTTTGTTTTGAGTATGAAAGACATTTCTTTATATTGTTATAATAATACAAATTTTCTGGTTAATATTAATACTTAATATTGAATTAATCAGTTAGTTAACTAAAAATTATGGAATAGGAGTTTGTAAATGTCACACAGGAAATTTAATATATTTGAATTAAAATGCTGCTGGTCTCTGCTGTAAACATAGTATGCACTTTGTTTTTGTGCATGGTGGAACATGGAATGAGGCAATTTAGCCAAAGGAAATGATAAGCAATGTAAGCCATCGGTACCCCATGGAAATCTGCAGAATGCCAATAATTTAATAAAACATGTGCTTGCTAGATCAAATACTCCTAACTCTCTTTGCTCTGCAGTGAAACCGTGAGATCCAAGCAGAAGGTATGCTGAGATACTGTGCTCTCCGACTCAGTAAATTGCTGAGTACCTAAAATCATCAGCTACTTCAATTATTCTTGGTAGCAGGATGGATCTGTGTTTAAATAGATGTTAAGGTTGTGACTGTAAACAGGAAATGAAAAATTTTTTAAAAAGCCATGCTGGAACAGAAAAATAAAAGCAGATGATTTCTAACTAATGTGAGACAGCTGTTTAAAACTGTGAAACTGAGTTTTAAAATATGAAATGGAAGGGTAATATAAAGAACTGTTCTTGCTGGTGGCAATGCTGAGGCTGGCAGGAGACCTGATTGCAGGTAAAAGGCTGAAGCACAACAAATATATATATGTATGCATTACATCAGCAGAATATGCATTATGTACATCAGTAGTGTGCCTTCACTTGGGGAGTAAATGGTCCAATATGTCAATATGTGATACTGACACTTTTCAAATTGCATTTGCTAAAATATTTGTGTATATTGGCTGCAGAATGAGCACTTTCAAATCTAAATTCCCATTATGGTTAATGTATGTTTAATATATATATTAAAATACATATTGAAAATCAGAATACTTCTCTTACCCTTATTGACTAAACTTGGGGAGAGTGGTTTATAGTTTAGGTACATGGTATCTAAGAGCTTGAAAGCAGCAGACGCGATTTCCCTCTCACTTTTGCTTCCTTCCATCAGGCAATCTGCCCAGGGAGGGCTGGGGCCTCTCTGCCACAGGTCTGGAGCTTTCCCCATCATTTGTACGGTGTAGTACCGTACAGGGACCTCTGCCACCTGTGGTCACCCACTGGCCCCCCAGCCACCCCCAGTGCCGCAGCCATCCCTGTGGCTTGGGCTAACAGCTCATCTATGGAAAAAACAAACACCCATCTTGTGGGGAGAGGTCCTGGTGTGCATTGCACAGGGTGACAGATGGCCCAGGTGTGGTGCGGAGCTGTTGTTTCACCGACTCTGTGCAGAAGCAAGTCTTACTGGGATCAACCCTGAGGCATCCCTCACCTTGGAGGAGGATCGAGGTCTCCTGCCCGGCAGCCGTCCAGAGCGTGGTGCAAGCTCAAACAGGTTGGCACGAAAGCATTTTTACTTTCTTGTTGAGGGGAAGATTTTCTGGTATTTCCCCCTCTCATTTTGCCTCTGTTGTTAGTATAAATGCACATATAGTAGCAGATATTCTGCAGGATGAGTGCAAGATACATTCAGTGCCTTCAAATATTTTGTTTCCTCATTTTCAGGTTGTTTTGATTGTAACTCACAGCTGAACAAGTGAAAACTTTCAGAAACTTTGATCAAGAACCACAGAGGATACTCCTGAGGCATGCTCTTCAAATTTTGTAAGTGTCAGTGAGCTGGTCTATTTAGTAATTATGTTGGCACAGTTTTCACCATCCACTCTCCACTTGTTTTCCATTAGTAAGTTCGTTATGATACCATTCAGATACTACTGCAAAGTTTTTCAGACTTTGGAAAAAAATATCATCGAAGTTAATCAGAAGAAAATCGGTCTGCTCTGCTAATGCATACATTTACTTGTCTAATACAGAAGATGCACAATTAATTGCCTTGATATTCGTCCTGCTGCTGTTCCCTTCCCTCCAAGAGGTAACGAAACACAGCAGATGGTTAAATTCACTGTATCATCTCAGAGCAAGAAAGAAGGTGCTGACTCTTCCATTATGCACAGAGAGCTGCGTGTGACCCAGAGGACTGCAGCAAGAACGGAGCCAAGTAAGAGCCCCATTCATTAACATGATCTTTGTCTTTCCCACAAGTAGGATTTTGCTGTTTCTTCCTTTGAATCTGCAAACTTTGGTGTCATGGGAACGCATTCCTTTCTGTATGGGACTGGTCTGGGTAGGGCGGTCACTCATACTCCTTCTACACCCTCCACTTTTGGTGAAGTGTCTTGAGATCTTGTGATTTATTTCTATCAAATCCCCCCTAACTTCTCCTGTGACATTTTGAAACTGCTGATCACCTCAGTTGCTCTCAGAAAGTCCCTCCTGCTCCTGTTCAACACTAATGAAAAAAAACTGGTGGCATTAGAGAGGTGTGTTGTAGAGAATGACTTATGGACACTTACCAAGTAGCAGAACTGTCCTGGGTGTCCTAAGAATTGTGCTCAATATTTATGACATCTCTTAGCAGTTGCAGACAGATGTGAATGAGAAATGAAACCTAGTTTGGATTAATGGAGCGACTGTTTTCTTTTTCTAGCTGCTTTTGTAAAATGGGCACTGTCAGGGTATTTTGTAGGAACTATGGATATTTTTAAGAGAAGAACAAGTATGAAAATGTTTAGAAACAAGAAATTAAAGATTATAAGAACAGTAAACATTTGAGGATATTGAAATACTCTGCTTCATCACAAAAAAAAGGCTTTTTTTTTTTTTTTTTTTTTTTTTTTTTTTTTATTTTTTTTTTTTTTTTTTTTTAAATTTTACCAGACCTANACCCACACACCCACCCACCAGCCCCAGAGCCACATTTAGGGCAGACTCTGGTCCTTACATGAGGGGTTTTTTTGTTTGTTTGTTTTGTTTTTGGTTTGTTAATGTTTTTTTTTTTTTTTTGGTTTTGAGTTGGGTTTTGTTTATATATATATATACTAGTTGTGGGCAGCTCTATGTTCAGCCCTGTTGGCTGCTGAATCCTGCCTGCTGATGTCTGTCCAGGTTGCTCTTGGACCTGCTTCTCACTGCGTGTGTCATTGCTGCTGAGGATGCCGCCCTGTTGTCCCCTTTGGCTCCTACCCCATTGTCCCCTGCAGAGCTGCTCCGGGGCAGGCAGCCCCCTCTCTGCATGCTCCAGGGGTCAGGTAATTGGTGGTTTTTGGGTATGTGGGGCTCACTGCATCTGGTTGCTTTGCAGCTTGTGGTTTGTGTTTTCTTTAATCTCTGCAAAATCCTTTTGATTTAGAGAAGCTATAATCTCTGTTTTTAGAAAACGTAGAGCTGAATCACTTAAACTTTAGTCCAGATATGTAAATATTGACTCCTGAACCCCAGCAGGGGCTGAATGCCTCGGTGGCATCTGAATTTAACTACATGGTCTAGCTTTGCACTAGGAGTTGGCAGGAAGGCAGAGCATGACACCTTTCAATTTGAGCAGAACGTGAGATTTTCATCCTGAGTTTATTGCTGTTCTCTGCCCTGGAAGAGATTCTGGAGATTGTATCATGTACACCGGGAAGAGGAATGTTTACCATGCTAAATTACTTTATACTCTGAGTCACTTGAAAAATACTTTTGGCATAGAAAAAATGGAAATTCTTGTGGAGAAACAGGACTTGCTGCACCTTGCCCGACGGAGGTGACAGTCAGGTTTAAGCTTTTCCTTTCTCTGCATCAAACCAAAGTCTTGCCAGTCATTTGCATGAGCTTGAGACTGAGCAGGCTCATAGGACACAATAATAATTAAACCCCATTAGTTCAAGGAACATAATGTGCTAACATAAACAATAATTAATTAAACATTCCAACATTGCTATTTATTAAAAGAGGCGAGCATCTGACCTCCTGCAATATTGGCTACAAGATAAGATTCAAATTAGATTTTGCTGGTTTTGCTTCCTCGTAATGCTCCCCTTCTAGAAGTCACGCCTGTGGTCACACGCACACAGAAACACCATTGTAGGGACATGTGGGAACAGTCCTAGGAAAGCAGTTCCATTTCCAGCCTCAGAGCCATCTCCCAGCCCTGTGCCGGGCTGCGGGAGCCCAGGGTGGGTGCTGGGTGATACCAGGTGCCTGAGCCAGCGAAGCTGCTTTTAAAAGGAGGAGACAGGCGGTTGTGAGGTATTTAAAGGGAAAATAAACCTAGAGCAGCATGCGTTCTCTCTATATTTTGTGAAAGCAAATTAAATCCTGGGAATACAGTCCTTCATGCATAGATGGAATTCGAGTTACACAGATGCATCCTGAAGAGGGAGAAAAATGAGCTAAATTAATGGAGTAGATTGGTTTCTCTGTTATTTCCCAACTGTTTTTCAACTGGTAACTGCACATGTGGATGATAACAATGAAAGCAGGAGAGCAGTAACCCCCCCCACAAAGGTGAATGGAGAAGTGGTCACACAAGGTGTTATCCCTCGTGAAAGTGTAATGGGCAGTGATAGCTCAGCACAGAAAAACAGTTTCCTCTCCCTCTGTTCAATTTATCCAGGCTTCAGCCTCAGACGGGATGTTTGGCAAAGAAACACATTGCCTGTCCTGCTGTCTGGGTGCTGCCCACCCAAAGGGTCCCGGGGAGGGGACCGCCGCAGCCCCCGCAGCACCCGGGGCAGCCTCAGGTGTCTCTGGCAGAGCTGCATCCCGGCAGAGCTGCATCCCAGCAGAGCTGTTTGTCTGCGTGAGCTTTGCTGCAATTACCAAAGGTTCGCCGAAACGTTTACACTGTGAAATTCCTCACAAATTGGAGGCACATTTAACACGTTTTTGCTAAACTTAAAGAAACCTGCGGGGAGACTGAAGAGCTTGTGATGGGTTGTTGTTTGGAAATTGAATTGTCCTGCTGGAGCTGTTACCCATCTGCTGCTTTTCCTCTCTCTTTCATCCTTGGTATTATTTTTCAAAGTGTGATAATGCATTTCAAGAGCCTTTCTTGATTAGATAATTGTAAGTTGATAAACAGAAACTGAAGTTAATATCAAAACACACAAGATTGATGTGCTGTAAAGATTCAGCAGAAAGACTCCGTGTGTTAGAGCCCATAGAGAGACCTCAGTTTACAGTACTTGAGGATCTAAACTCCTGCTACAATGCAAAGGCAACTAAATTTAATGCAGCACCATAGTTATCTTGGCAGTGCTATACATAGGGCTGAAAAAAGTAATTTACTGTAAAGAAACTTGTGTAGCCTTTTTTCTTCTTGGAGAATGACTTTAAGCTCATTGCACTTGAAGTGAATTAATGAAGATTTTTCTTTTCATTCTTGGATTTATTACATATAACGTTCAAGCATATTTGTTATTAGCGGCTGGTTTGTGGCAGGACCCATGGCACATTTTCCATTGCTTGAAAGATGCATATTACACTTTTTTTTTTCCTTACTCAATTCAAAATGAATGTGTTAGTGCCAAGACTAAGCAAGAATAATTATATATCATAAGAAGATACCTTGTTGGGTCAAGTGAAGTTTTTATTTTGGTTTTGATTTTGTAACTAGGTATTAGACTCATCAGTATGAATTGTACTGAGAAATAACACCATCAGAAAATGGGTCAGTGCAGAGCTGAACAGCAGAAGCCAGAGCCCCCGGTGCACTGGGGTGTGTGGGTGGCAGGGGCACCGTGGTGTGCCCGGGGCTGTGGCTGTGGGTGACCATCCCTGCACCCAGATATCTGCCTGTAGGCAGCAGAGATGGGTTCTCTGGAGTAAGGAAAATGGCATTGGCAGAATAGTAAAAAAAAATTCCACCTATTCTCCTGATAACAAATGTGCCTGGGAAGATTAAATACCTGGTTGAATGATCAGCACGTTTTAGCGCAGACACAAGGGCAGCCTCCAGCAGCTGCCCAGCCCCGAGGTGGAGGGCGATGGTGGAAGGAAGGCAGGCATCAGTGCTGCTTCTACAGGCAGGCAACAGGCTGGCAAGTTTGTTAGTTCACCAGCTGCACCCTATAGACAAAACTTCAGAAACAGGTCAGGGCTCAATCAGCTGAAATCTGTTCCTCAGTAAACCTCAAATGCAGTTATTTGTACTAGAGGTGGAAAGGTGCCATTACTTACCGGTCGGTTTGAGTCTCTGTCTCTTGGTGTCTCCACAGATCATATTTCTTGCTTTTTTATCTGATTTCTGTTCTGTCAGTGAGATGATTCCCAAAATACCTTGGGGTACATTCCTCAGTCTGGATGTTCATTATCTGTAAATCCCCCGAGCCCCATATATTTATTTTCTGTAGACCTCAGCCTGGAAACAAAACAATAAACTCTGCAGCTTGTTGTGGCTGTGCAGCAATCTGCAGTCCAACTTATTTATTAATTTATTTGTTCCGAGATTTTGTTTTCATTGTTATCAGCTGCAGTTCAAAGGGGTCTTCTGTGTTTCCTTTTTCAGTAGTTTTCCTCAAAAGCTGAAATTTATTTTGTTAGATGTAGGTCACCTTTCATGTCATTTGTCTTCAGCTCTTCTCCAAATCTAAATAACCCAACAATGAACTGACCAAACCCCAAGCAAAAACAAATAGGTATGAATTATTACAGCTTTACAAAAGTCATCTTGGTCTGTTCCTGATTTCTAACCTTGTTAAAAAGAATATTGAATAATATGAAAGGACTTATTTGCAGCTGACAGGTAGAAATAGTAGTGAGGCAAATGTCCTCTTAGCTATTGGGGTTTGCCCTTAGGATTTATCTTTGCTGTAGGTTTAAAGTACTCTTCTCTACATTTTACCTCATCTCCCATCACTAGCCAGGTTTATGCAAGCCTGGATCCCGGGGCTGTTGTATGAAGGTATAGACTACAGTCCTTCTCCTTTGCATTGTGGATGCAGCTCAGGCTTTGCAGAGATTTGTGATGGTCCTCTGGTCACCAGCAGACCTGGGCAGTGTACTGCCCTGGCTCTGAGCGAAGCCGTTACCCCAAACCCGGGCGCTGTGCAGAACAGCCTGGGCACAGCATGTCTGAGGAGCTGGAAGAGATGTTGAGCAACCTGCATGGTGGGTGCCTTGGGAAGCTGCTGGGCACATCCCGGGGAGCTGTGGGGCTGCAGGAGAGATGGAGAGGAACCGCAGCTGGGCAAGCATTGGGAGAGGCTCACCTTGGCAATCGCTGCCTGAGGGACACGTGCTCACTGTGGTGACAGGCGAAGGAAAAGCTAGATATGTATTCAGAGATGTTGAAGGAAGAAGTTTCTTACAGCCTCCCTGAGGAAGGAGACAGGCAGGAGGCAAACTGTGTAATTGCATCGTATTTGGATCCAGCTCACATACAAGTCTTCTGGTCATGGCGCCAGATAGTTTTAACTGATAAATGCTAACTTCAAATAAATAGGACTTCCCCTCCCCAGTGTGGAAGGGAGTAAATTTTTGGTTCTTACCATGATGCATACTGTGCTTAAGTTTCCTGACTGCCAAATGCATGCCTCTCTTCAGGAAGTCACTTGGGTCCATTTTTAACCGCTTTGGGAGAGTCAAAACAGACAAAGTCTTCATGCACAGACCAAAATCCTAGTGAGGGCAATGCTTCCCCAGATCAAGGGCACTGACAGCCCTGAAATTTCCTTGTTGTTTTACTCTTCCAAGGGATATTGTTGATAGAAATGCTTTTGGTGATGACTAAGTAGTGATGTGAAAGACACAGTGCCCTTGGAAGAGGGGCTGTGGGTAGCTACTTTAGCACTTGAATAGTTCCTCAGAAATAAGTGTCTTCCTAGTACTGAATTCTTGGTGATGGTTACAGATAAGTACCACACAAAGATGTTACCAACTTCAGATACGTGCATTTCAGTTTTAAAAAAAGGTATGTGTTCTATATACTACCTTTGGGGGCTCAGGAAGGTTTTTGGTAAATATTGCTGCTTCCTTCTTTTAATTAGAAGAGAATGTAAAAAAATAATTAAGTCTCTTCACCAACTTCTAACCACCTCCCAGAAATTTTCTGTTATTCAGACTGTTTAAGTACACATAGCAGCAGAATAATTTTAAGTACTTGAAATTCTTCTTTGTTATACACTGAATAATACAGAACACATAACAACACAGATTCTTTCAAAGCTGAGTAGTGCGTGGAATACTTTTGCCCTTCTGAGGCACCTGATTGCCAACATAATGGGTCTCAATGGGAATTCATAACTATTACATTATCTTTCAAACTACAGTTAAAAATATGGAAGCCATACAATAAAGCAGCTTTCCAGGCATAGATGCCTGGATCAATAGTCTTAAAGTGATCAGGTGGAAGACACATAATGGGTCCCAGTTTAACTACAAAAAGAATCAACTTGCAGCCTTTAAATGAAGTAAACCTGAAACATTTTTCTTTATTTCTTAAGAGGGAAGACTCTTTAATTTTCTGTTCTTTCTATGCTTCAAGGTCCCAGTCAGGTTTGGGAGTGTGACAATAGGACAAGAAAAATCACACTAGAAGACTTTTCAGGTAAATTTTAGAAACCTAAGTGGTGTTACCTAGTGGGAGGCAAACTCTGCAGCTCCCCAGCGCAGCTGTGGAGGAATGGGTGAGACCTGGCCAGGGTGGGTGTGAGCTTGCAGAGGGTGGGTGGGGATGTTGGACAGAGTGGTTGGGGACATGCAGCCCCCCAGGCCGGCTGGGGATATGTGAGTGTGCTCTGCCCCGAGACCTGGCTTGCTGTGCCCTGAAGCTTTCAGAAAAGTGTTTTTGCTGGGCAGCCCTGGTGCTCTGAAGGTGAAGGCTGGGAGATGGATGCATCCTGCTGCCCAGGCTGAGCTGAAATGGGGAACTGATGAACCCCAGCGTCCCGCAGCTTGGCCAGCTGAGCACCTGGGACCTGGGTAGGAGTTTGTCCCAGGTTCTGCATGTTTTTCCCCCTCTGCTTTGGTCAGCTCTTCTCAATAAAACCACTTTGAATATAGCTTGCTTCTGAGGTCAGGAACACACATCAGGTGCAAAGGCTGGGTCAGTGAAAAGTGGGTGGTGTTGACAGGTGACTGGGTAATGTGCATTTTTAAGATGGTTTTGTCTTTCGGATCCCTTGAGGTATGCAGCATTGGTGGTAGTACTAGGTGTTGGGATCAATTCTGAAAGCCTTTAAGAAGGTAATGGAAAAGGAAAGGATAAAGTGGGATAGGAAAGGTATGAGATAATTAAACACCAAGAGTAGGGGCAAATAGCACTGCATGTTTACATGTCTGTAAACCATAGTTGTGGGCACATTTTACAGCTGTGGAAATGCATCCCAGAGGATGTTTGGCTGTATGACAGAGGCAGTCCTGCCACAGCGATGGCTGAGCATCAGGATCACAGATTGCTACTGTAAAGACAGCAAAAGGAGGCCCTTATGAAACCTGACTGTAACAGCCTTTGTCAGAAAAGAGCTAAACCATGCTTTCTTAATGACTGAGTTGCAAATCATCCCCAGACATGTGGGGTTTTGCATTTCATGTACAGTATCTTCTGATAACTCAGACCTACAGCTTAGACTTTGCATATGCTTTTGTGTTTTGCTAATTCTCTAGGAGAAAAAGAAAACAAAATGGCTTGAGCAGTTGTGATAAGTGATACTGAACAAAATGGTAGCTGGGAGTTTAGCTCTTCAGTAAGGAAAAAAAAAAAAGTATGACTCTATTTCAAAATTGTTTAATGGCCTTATAACACAAAAGAAGCATTAGAAATAGTAAAAAAAATGCACAGAAGAGGAAGCACAATAGATTTTCATAAGTATTATTAGTGGTGTTATTAATATGAGAAAGAATACAGCATTGCCACACACTTGACAGTGAATTTTTTTTAGGCGAAGCAAACAGGAATAACAGCAACACAAACATACCCAGATGTTCAGAACCCTTTTAAATTTTTATTGTTTCTGGTAGTTGGATAGTACTAAAGAAAATCACTGTCAGAATCCTGAAAAAAGGGAGAAAGTATGAATTTTAGATTATGTATGTGGAGGTTGTATGGGGAAATAATAAAAAACCAACAGCTTGAAGGAGCTGGTGTCATAGGAGGGAAAATCCAGCTCCAGTGAAGTCTGAGTGATTTATTGGGTCCCCACCAATTGAGAGTACAAATAAGCACTCCATTTGTCATATATGCATTTAGATTTTGATGGTAAATGACATTACATGGGCAAAAGTGTCTTTGAATAAGGATGTTTCTCTGGCAAAGCTGTCATCAGGTTTATGAAAATGTTTATATAACAAAACCAAAATACATCTTATTAAGCCTGCATGTTATTTATTGGTGTGGTTGGTTCGTTATGGGAGGTATTTCAGCTTAGCCCTACTTAAAAAAATAGTTCTTGGGAATCTTAGCGTGAAATTTGGCGAGAGACTTGAAAATTATACTTTTACATTCCCTGTATGCTGTGAAGCATTAGAGAGAATATAGCTGAGTGTTTATTAAAAGGAAAAATATTTACCATGGCAACTCCATTATGCAATCCAGCTGGCAAGTTCGCTAATCACAGCAGTTAACAGGAAAAAGAGCGTAGGTGGGTAAAAACAGAGGAGCTGCCTCATTCATGAAGAGTTCTTTGAAGTAGAAATGGAGCCTGTGGAGTGGACATATGTTCCTCATTTAAATAAAGCCAATTTGACTCTGACATTTATGAAAGTGAGACTAATGAGCATAGACCGAGCTGTATTCTCACCCTCAGCAGGGTGGCACCAGCTTGACCTGACCATGGATAAGCGAGAGTGCGAACTAGTCCGGTTATTGCCTGGATAACAGGCAGTTGTTACATACAGATCTCTCTGTTAATTTTCCCACAATTGTGTTTTGTTGGCATAAATGTCTAAAGGTGGCCTTTTCAAAATCCTGTGTGCTGATATTTGACAGCACTCTCAGGGTACACAAGAAAAACTTCCTGTAAGCTCCACCTGCGTGAAGCTCTGCTGGCTGATTTCTCTGGTCTTCCCCAGAAATTTGAAAGGGAAGGAGAAAGTGCTTCTATGTGAGCCTCAGGTTGTGTGCTAGAATTTTTTTAAACGTTCCTTGGGGTATTCCATTTTCTTTCACGTCTCTTAAAGAACCCATTATCAGATAGGATAGTGCCAGGACTTGATGTCTGGTCACAGTCAACGTGGCTGGAAGGAGGTGTCACAGTAATGTCAGGTTTGAATTTGGATAAATTATGAAAATGAATCTTATGTTAGGATAATGCTGTGGAATTTATTATCAGAGAGGTATGAATTTACTTTGAACATATCTGCTCTCTGTCACTGCTACACAAGGTGCAGGAATTAACACAGTTAAGGCACCTCTGACAGGTATTGATCCTAGGCTCCATGGAGCAAGTGAAGGGTGCAAGCTGAGGGGGACTTCCCTGATGTTTATTGGGATATCAAGACCAAGTGTTGATGAATTCTGGTGCACCTGATCTGGTTTTAGAGACATCAGAAGCTCTTCAGTACAGCAAGAGACTTGAATTCACGCAGGTTAGTCATTTCAGTGGCTATTCCTCTACTAACCTGGATTAATTGTCGTGTGCATCAGCCCAGCCAATTGTAAATAACATGCTGTAACCTCACAAAAGACACAAGTAAAGGGAATTTGGATAGCTGCGTACCTCAGCTGTGAAACCTGGTGTAATTCAGTGCTTCCCAACTGGCTCCATGGTGAAGCCATTGCTACCACCTAAATCCAATGTCTGCTCTCCTCTAAATGTGTGCAGTACAGAAAGGGTGGGTGATTACAGTGTTTCCTCATAAAGTTGAAAATATTTGCCCTTCTTTATTAAATTTTTCTTTCTTGCAACCAAGAGAAAATGATTCACTTCGTGATTCAGTTAGGTCCATAAAGATAATGATGCTGTGTAGTCATTTCATTAAGTTTTTGGGTTTTAATTTAGTTAAATGTTAATATACCAAGCTGAATCCTCGTACATGAGAGAAACCTAATCAGAGAAGGAGCTTTATATCTTATCTTCTGCCAGTCCTGGAAAACAGCCAGGGAGTAGATCTGTGACACAGTTTAGCACAGAAGCAAGGGTGGTTTTAGTCTGGCCGGAATACCTTACTCAAAACCATTTTTATTTCTGCCTCAGACTATCAAAATTCAGCTGCCCAACCCAATACCTCTTTGCTTTTATCCTACCCTGATGAAGAGTCATTTATTCTAGAAAGGGTAGGAGGCCTTGAAGCAAGGGTGGCTGGAGATGCCAGTGTTACAGAGGAGGCTTAGCCCAAGTGTTAAGTACTGGGATGCCTATTGACTTCTAATATATGCTTAACTTTTTGTCTCTGTCTACACCCTCTCTTCAGTTGTTTGTGTACATTATTAATAAGATCCCCCCTGAGCCTTCTCTAGGCTAATCGGTCCCATCTCCATCAGCCTTTCCTCATATGTGAGGTGCTCCAGTCCCCTAATCATCCTTGTGATCCTTCATTGAACTTAATGTTTCTTGCTGCACCTGGATTGACAACATTAACCACGTTGGTACCACAGATCAGAATTTTGTTTCTTTTTACCATTGTAGTCAAAGAACAAGACACAAGTGATTTCTAGAAGGTGAACCGGAGCCTGCTGCTAGGGTCGGTTCATAGCTAGAAGCAAAACCCTCATGGAGAGGTTGGTGGCTATTGTTGTGTGATTGGAGACTGTCTATCTCCAGTGGTGTTACTGATATAAAATTTATCTGCCTGTATTTTTTTAACTTAGAAAAGAAGCTATTTTGAGTCCTTAGGAGTTAATTCATATAAGGTGAGTTGGTGCTATAGCAACCATTCATCTGACCAATTGTCCTACTGGGAATATTCAGGGAATGACTTTTGTCATTTATTTTCCTGTTGCTGTTTAGCTCCATCTCCTGCAGCTTTCAGCTTCAGAGGAAACAAGTGTTTGCCTTTAGGGAATTGTGACGTTCATTGTTCCTACCTTCACAGTTTGGTTTCAAATGCCTCTGTGTTATTAATGAGCATATTAATAACTGATTGGTTAACAAATCTGGTCTTAACAAGGAAAAAAAAACCAAACGACAAATAAACCCGCAACTTGGCAACAATTCACCGAAGTACAGCATCTTTTTCCCTCCATAGCAGCTCCTTTACCAGAAATCAAATAACACATGGACAGCTTAATAGTGGTTTGGCCCCAGATCACCAGATAAGTCACATTAAAATCACTGGGGATATTAATACATTTTAAACAGTGGGCAAAAGTATAGCTGTTTTCTTCATTTCTTGCTTCAAAAGCTCAAGGCTCTTTCAACACTTATGGACCTATTTTTCTAATATTGTTTGTGAATATTAAGGTTGATTCCGGATAAGAAGTTTTGTATACAACACTCCTATAAAACACAACTGAGGTAAAAATATCAGGGCTAGGCTATTTATAGTGGCGTGAACAGATTTCAAGCCCCTCTTTTGGCATGAAGTGAGAGGTAGCTGAGCTATCAGCTTGGTGACAACCAGAAATCTTGGGTTGCTGCAAATCTTCATCAGAACAGTTCTTCCTTTAAATGTATCCAGATGTTAAAGTTGCAGAGGTGACCAAAATATATTTCTTTGCCAGAAGTTGCTCTCCTAATGAAACTGAAGTCTTGTACTTCTGCACCTGTGGCTATTCTGGCCTCTCTGAGGCTGAAAGTTGCTTAATGAGGTGGCCTATTGTACAGGTTTCGATATGCAACCAGAGTGTCTCCTTTTAATCATTTTCCTTCAGTTTTCTAGAAGGCTGGTAGAATGATGCATCTAATTGAAAATCAGACTAATGGTTTTCTGAACACAGCCGTCTTCTCATACTTAATCAGAAGCACATACATGTACACTTTCATGTGCTTATGCACTTTTAGTTTTAACTTCTCATGCTAATTACCACACGAGTCAGTTGTTATGCACTTGAGAGGTGCACGAGTTCTGACTGCTTTGAAGAGGGATTGATAATGAAACTCTGAAATGAATAAAATATCTTCTGATAGCGTGTCAGACATCATTTGTACTTTAAAAATGGTCATCGCTCTTTAATGGCAACTGGCTAACATTTAGATTATAATTTTCTGTTGCAGTGTGCCACCATGCCTTGCTACTACAAAGACAGAGAGAGAATTAAGGGCACTGTCAAGCTGCCCTGTTTTGGATTACTAACTGCCTTTCATTTAAAAACTTGAGGGTAAAAAGCAAATCTGCCTCTCTCCTATTTTTGCTAATAAATGGCTGTAAGTTGAAAAAATAATTAAGAAATAACTTTTCATATGTATCATCATTGCAAGGGTCAAGGTTGAAGCTAAGTGATCAGCTGTAAGTTCAAGGAAGCTGCCTGTTTCTATAGAGACAATGTTTTTCTCTATATTCTATTTAAGAACCTGAATAGAACAGCTGAATAGACTTCACCACACTTCTTGGTTCTGGGAGCCTTAAATGTATCTTCAAAGTGCAGTGGCTTTATTACATTATTTTCATTCCACCTATTAAGTATTTAAAACATAATTGTATCTTTGTACATGCTTTAGTAATAAATATTAAAATGGCTATAAATGTTCTAATGAAAAGCAATATTTCAGAATATTAGGAGCGATAATACAGCAATTTACTTTTGGAGGACTTTTATTCCTCAGTGTTCCTGAACTGGGGTGTTACTGAGCAAAATGTTATTCCCTTTGGACAAACTACAGAAACCAGCAAAATATTCTTTCAGCATCTCTGGAAATATGTTAACTTGTTGTGTTTCATCACACACAGCAGAGTAAGTGACAATGACAACCCATCGAACAGATATCAGCAGCAAATTTATCCTCTATAATCTAGAATTTACAGCTTTAGGACTGAAAGAAAGTGATGTTCCTGGCTAGGGGAACATGTTAATCCTGAGGCATCAAGCAGCAGGATGACCTTGAAGTGTGGATGAGATCCAAACCCTACCTAGGAGAGACGTGAGTGAACCGCACTGCCGGATGGTTCTTGGGAAAGCCTGAAACCAGGGTGACATTCCTGGTTGCTGAATACTTCGTAGTAAGGATGCTTTCAAACTTCATGCCATGAACACGAGCAGTTATGGGTTACTTCCATTGCAAAAGTACTTTTTGTGCCCAAAGTCTGCTTGAAATTCGTGGTCAATTTTGTATATGATGGTCTTCTTGCACTCAGAGTAGCTATTCACCTCAATTCCCAAATTAAAGTCCTTTTCCCACTGTGGTAGCTTCTTGTATCTGAAAGCTTGCAAAGTTATCTTTTTATTTACGAAGCACAGTAAGACAATCTGCGAAAGCTGTCTTGATGAAGTCTGTCTAATGAGATTGGGTTGTTTTCTCAGCATTTTGCAGAAGAGTAGTAAGCAATGATCCCTATGTAACATTTTATGATAAGAACTCTCAAGGGAGTAACTATCATGACGAGGTGATATGTGGGATTTATTAAATGGTATGACTGACTTAATCTGATACGGTTTTCAGTCATCTGTATTCTTATTTGAGGCAAGGTTCTACTCTGG
>VZTO01000326.1:107206-126349 GCA_013400615.1 Syrrhaptes paradoxus
AAGAGGGGTTACAATATTTTCCCATAAGTTCTAGACAAATGGGAGTTGAAGTTTGGAGTTACTGGACCCCAGTGTTCATACAGGAGAGTACTAAAGGTTCTGGGTAAAAGGAGGGTTGACAAGGACACAACTATATTCTACAGATATTGGAGATGGTTAAAACAGGGGGAGAAGAGCTATTTCTACTAAAGGTGAATATGAGAATAAATAGCTGTAAAATAGTCATCAGTACATTTATCCTGTAAATGACTTTTTTATCATCAAACGTACAGACAAATGGAAATAGCTTTTTCAGCAAACTGCCTCCCCATGTGCATCCAGAGTAATAACTCTCATCTTCAGAAAAATACTGTCTGTGAAATGCTGGAAAGAAAAGAAAACCCCTTTTGTTTCATTGAACAGCTAGGTAATATTTGAGTTTCCAACTAAGGAAGGCAAAAAAGAACAAAACCCCAAACCAACCAACTCTCCAAAGGACTTCTGGTTTTATATTCTTTAATCTGGAAGGATGGAAAAAAATAGGCTTTTTTAATAGGAATAAATGATTTTGATGAAAATTATGACCAATTTTATCTAGGAAAATAAAGGCCAGAACTTGTACAGAGCATTCTTTATAAGTGGTAAGAATAATATGCAAGAAAAATTGTAGCTTAACCCTTGGATCCCAATTCATGAAGCCTTAGGAACAAGCTGACACTACCAGTTGCCAGTTTACCGAGGCATTTTTCAGTTAGGTTTATTCTGCATGAATACTTTAAGAGTTTACAGAATAGAACACAAAACCAATGCTTTGGCAAATTCCTAGCTGTTCTAAAGGTTTGTGCACTGATAACACTCACCAGGACCTGTTAATGCATTTGATTCCAATAACTATGCAAGGTGTATAAACTGCTATGGAAATGTAGCACTTACAGGAAGGTCAAGATCAATTTGTTTTGTTTCGTGCCCATCACATACATTAAAGATGCTCTTGTCTTTTTAAAAGCAGCAATGCATTAAGGCCAGGCAACCAAGTGGAGTAAACCAACCAAGGTCTGTATTTCTAAGGGCAGGGACTTTCTAATTGTGGCTGTTTGGTAAATTAAAAGTTCTTGGAATTAAAAGTATTTGGTAACTACTAATAGGGAAATTAAATGGGTGCTATGCAATGCCTTTCTGGGCTCAGTGTTTAAAGAGAAACTATCAGAAGAATTCATGTGACCACATTAATAAACAGGCTGTGGAAGTAAGGATAAAGGCAAAATAGTCAACTGGCTTCCCTGTAGGTGAAATATACTGCATAGCCAGTCTCTAGCTATTATTCTTGTTGCCTCTCTGTGACCTCAATAGTTATTTATCATTCCTCACAGTTGAAATGCTGCTTTCTCCATTAACTTCTATCGCTTCAGCTGTCACATTTGAATTTATTCATTCCTGGAAAAAAAAAAATTATTTTCCTTTCCTGTGAAGTGGGAATGCAATGATTAAGCATACAATCAGGAGATGTTGATCTTCATAGAAAGTCTGTACTTTATGACATGAATAGGAATTATACACCCTTAAACTGTATTAGTTACACTCCTTAGCCAGATACTGTGTGGAGAGACAGGCTATTTTAGCAGCCTAATCTGGAGCCAGAGGAAAGGCTTGCACTAATTTCAGTGTGCTTTGAATCAGGCCAGAAGTCTGAAGTAATTATATCTTCAGGATTACAGCAATGAAAGAGTAAAGTAAGGCCCCTTATCTTCAAGCTCTTCCACTCTGAAGATACTTTGGAATGGCATTACTTAAAGCAGGCAAACTAACAATTTGTTCTACCTTTTGGAAAGTAGATTAAAATAATGGATCTGATTCATTCCTATTTTATCACTGAATACCATCATTACTGAAGAGAGGATTGCTGAGCTCCCAAAGGACATCACGTTATTCCGTTTTTATTTCTCAGTAGCAGTATGCTTAACTTTGTGGGCATTGTTATTCTTCCACTAAAAAAAAAAAGCCACTCAGATGTGTTTGACTAAGAAATCATCCTAGCAAAGTGTAAATTATTCCAGAGGGTCCATCCACATAAGTACACATTAATCTGCTTTTTAAATATGTAGTAGAGTCTTTCCCTCAAGGAGACTGTAAAAATATGTAACAGTAATTAATTACTAGCCAAGAATAGATTAATATTGCATGCTAGGAATAATAAAACAAAATCTATATAACTAAGTGGTGTCTGTAGGGTAATGTGAACTGGGAAGAAATATCAGACAGCAACAACGTTATATTTAATATCCCATCAAAAGGGAAGTGTAGTTTTTTATTTGAATGACATTTTTCTGTATAGCATAGCTATTTATTTTCACAGCTCATATTTTAGACAAACAAAAACTGTTTATTTCCTATTGCCCAAGAGAGCTGGCTTTATTGTTGCTGCAAAAAAAAAAAGCCATTTCTTTTCTTCAGGAATTGCTGTTGGACATATCACTGAGGTCTGTGCCTTGGTATTAAATATCATTGCCCTGCCTGTGTTTGTGTGTAAACTGGAGATGAAAATGTGTTCCTGAAAATATCTACCATGCATTGTACTTTGCCTTTTATCACTGAGAGATTTTGCTCGAGTCCCACTGCACCTCAGCCATTCTCTCTGCTGCTGTTTGTTGTAAAGCTGATGAAGCCAGATATCAAAATGATGTACAGATGGAGTATCTCTGGGTTTAATTCCAATAGAAAACCCCATTAACAATTTCAAATACGAATTATCATGTGTCATGTATTAAGCTGAACTCCTAGAATATTGGGAGGCTGGGTTGGATGAAGAGCCACTGCCATGCTTGCCACCATTTTAGCTTCTATCAATGGGAAGATTTACTAATATGTATTTTAAATTAGGATATTAACAAAGGACTCAAGCTCTAGGTACTTACCATGAGAATATAAAGTGGAAAAAGCTGTCTGGGTCACAATCCAAATTCTTTCAGTTGTAAGCAAGCACATTAGAAATGTTTAGCTGAGAATATCCCTCCAGATCAGAGCGTTTCTGCCTTTTCTGGCTCTATAAACCCCTACAATACAAAGCACTGCCTCAGCAAACACAGAACATTTTAGCTTCTAATATAAAAAAGAAACTATGCTACATCTCAGGAAGAGAGCAACGGAGATGCTGATCTCCAGGTGCCCAGATTTATCAAAGATTTCTAGCAAAAATCAGGACACTTTTTGGATGAGGCATCCCGATAAAATTAATTTTTTCTAATTGGGGTGGGGAGCAAGAGCTTTGCTTTTTTTTTTTTTTTTTTTTTTTTTTTTTNCACATGATGCTTCCACCTGAGAGAGGAAATGGGAGGAGGACTGGAAAAATCTAGTTTAGGTAGTAATGATAGGTGCCTCAAAGAGTGAACAGCATAGCATAGTACTTCAGGAGAGGTTTGTCAGGTCTTATTTTGGAGTGGCTGGATTTGTTGTGTTGATAAAAAGCAGACTTCATTTTCCACTGGGGTAAATTTAACATCTGTTCATTGAGCTCATTTTTTAAAAACAAATTGAAGTGGAGAAAAAAATAACATTTCTGCCAAAATCTTTGAGATGAAGATGTTTGTATTCCTTGCTGTAGCAGGGGAATAGAGTATGAGGTTTAAAACATCCTGCTTTCTCCTTTTCATGAGCCACTGTGGCACCTTGCCAGCTGAAATGGCCTTAAAATCTCCTTTCCAGAGAAACTGAAACCTGCTTGGCTTTTTTCCCCCCTTCTCTAGATGAGAAGTATCAGAAAACAGCAAGTCTGGCATCAGACTGTAGCTGCTAGGAAGTGTAAGCATTTCACTTCATCCTATGCAGCATTTCTCAGGAAGGTCATTTAGAGAAGAACGATTTCCCTCCTGCTTTATGAGCTGTCTGCACTTTTTTAGCATATGGCTGTGTGTTTATCTGCTTTTGCTCAGGTTACAAAAACAAAGGGTAAATAAGGTAGGGGAAGAATACCTGGTAAGCCACCTGTGTTTTTTGCAGATATTCCCTGGAGTAGATCTTTTGTTCAGCACTTTTTTTTCTGTTCTAGGCACTAACATCTTGGGAAACAGACTTCTGTGGTGATTGCTGTGTGTCTATAAGCTGCTGGAAGGGAGGAATGAATATTATTTTGATTATATAGGGTCCCATTTGTGCTCTTAAGTTACCCATTTATTATGAAGATAGGTTCTAGTGTGCACTAAACACGCATTTGCATGATGGAGTGTGTTATTGTGCTTCCAAATGCCCCTTTGTGTCTGCAGTTATTTGTGGCCACTTGATCTAGTGGCTGGAGCAGGAGGCTACGAGTCTGCAGGACGATAATTCTTGTACCAGCTTCACCACTGCTTCATCATATGACACTGGGAAATCACTTGGGGGGTAGGGGTGACAGTAGTTAGGCAGCTATCTTTCTGATGTACAAAGTATTAACTATTTTTTCTTTACTGTGCAGAAGAAATACTCTGCATACTTGTACATCTACAAGTATTTTCCTATGCTTTGGGGTCTGTGCCACAATTTCTTGGTAATAAAGCAGAAACTCCATGCACACCTTTCGCATTGCATGGCTCGCAGTGAGTTTTCTGAAACAAAGATGAAGGACTTCTGCTCTGGCTGAAGTACATCGAAGGAGTCATGGTAGCTGCCACTCGTGTCCAACCTGATCAAAAAGGAGTGGCATTTTTTAGCACTTTTTCAAAAATTGTACTCGGTATATCTTGCAGAGTTTTTCCAGTAGCCAGTGGGACACTGGGATACTGTGCACTGTCTTTTAATTTTCCTTTGAGAAATAGAGGGGGATTGATGTAATATAGTTGATTTGGTCTTTCTCTTCATAAAGCAATGAGACACATCTGAGAAGCAGTGAAGGTAACGCAGAGATGCTGTGAGGATACGCAGGGTGCTGTAACATTATTGCTGCTTTGATTAAGTCAAGAGACTTGCCTGATGCAGCTCTTTCACCATCATTTTAATGGTTGGCTTTGGCCACTACTAGATGAAACAATAGGTTTGCTGAATCTGAGCTATGGCAGTTCTTTTCGTAGCCTTATTGTCCTCCACTGGAAAGTTTCACATAAAATGAAGTGAAAAAAAGTCTTTTTTCTTAACTTTGTAATTTCCTGCTCCTTCTTCAGCCTTTGTAATAACATATCACAGTGTCAGGACTTGATTAATTCAATGAATTATAGCAGAACTGGAGCTGTCAAGAGGTTGCCAGTGTGTTTTGATTGATATTCAATTACTTTTCGTGTAAACACCAATGATTTCCATGTCCTTATTTTCTAAAGTTATTTATGAAACAAATTTCCCGGAGCCCATCAACGCAAGAGCCAGAGTCACTACCGATGGGTTAGTCACATACATGGCACAGTGGCGATTAGGGTGAAATATGGTAAAATACTTGAAAGGGTGCTCACCAAAAGGATGGGGGAGCAAAAAGCTCCTGTTGCAAAGAGTGTCTTGAAATTACCCACATCAGAGACTCGGGTATTACACAGGATGAGAATGCAGACTGATTGCAATATCTTCATTCCTTCCATCTAGCTGTGAAGTATTTGTACACCTGTCTGATCCTACCAGTTGATTTGTATGTGGATTATGGATTTCTTATGCAAAACAGAGCAGATACGAGCCCCTGATCTGACTGTGGACTCGTTATTCACACTACTGAGCATTTCTGTGAATATTTCCAACATCAGCAATGATTCCACAATGACCCTTCAAGGACTGAATGCTTTATGCACCCTCAGTGGCCAATATGGTCCAAGCAATTCTTTCTTCTCTTGAAAATCCTACCTGAGGGAGAGCCTCACAAATGTCAATTTAGCACTTGAGAACAAAGCTGAATATGGTGGAATCTGGTAACGTATTTTCCAGGATGTCGTCAAAATGTCAATTATTAATTAAAAATAAATTTGTGGTTTGACCTTACACACATAGTAAGCAAAAGGATCAAAAATGCAACATACCCTGCAACTTGGAAATATACTGCAGTGTGTTCTGCATTTGTTGCTTCTTTCTTAATGAGGTTTGTGTAAATCTTTAATGAGATGGAGTATTGCCAGCTCTACTATGAATCAGTGGCAGAAGCTGTCTTGTTGTGAAATAACAGATCTAGCTGCAACAGGGCTAAAAAGCCCCAGAAAACTCTGGAAGGCAGGACCATCACAGGATGATTTCTGAAAATCTTTGTCAAAAATGAGTCCACCATCTTCCCAGGCAAATCTTCATGTCTCACTGGAATCTGCAGTTTACATCCTAAATTGACATCTTGTTCCTGTTTCTTGCACAAGATATTGTTGAATACTTTGCTCTATAAATAGATTATTTAGCCATTTTGAAATACTTTATCTTCTTTATATGATTTTGGGATTAACCTACCAGTACATTATGTGTATTTTTTGAACATCCTGGAATTCTTAATTGTCATCATAAGCCTTGGAGGAATAGATCTTGGACTTGATTTGGAGAAAAAAAAAAAAAGAAAAGAACAAATCCAAAAAACCCCAAAACATTGAACAGTTTGATTTTCAGGTAGCTTATAACTTTGCTGAAGCTTGTTTTCCTGGAACAAAGGACATGTGACACTGAATAGAAACAGGGTACACTCTGAGGAGGGCAGGTATGCAGAAATATCTCCTTTCTTCTTCTGCCCAATCAGACTGTTTCATTCTATTACCATATTTTATGAATTAAAAATCTGTATATAAATGTAGTTTAATGGAAATTTAACAGCATATGCAATGAAATGCAAATGCTTTCTTAAGTGCAGCATTGCATTCTTAATTTTCCACTCAAGTAATTTAGAAGCCATTAGTTTAAGTGAAAATCTAAGATAAAGCACATCCATGTGGTTAGAATGGCTCCTCTGAAGACTGCACTTGTAATTGTCTGAGAAAGATAAATTCCTAATTGCATTTCATTACATTTGGTTACAGCTGGTGCAAATGTATTTTGTAGATACCTGCCTGCCAGATGGGCTCAGGTTATACAAAGGCTGTCTTTCCACACAGGAGCTATCTCCTCTGTGACTTGATTTTTTAATAATCTCTTACAAATGCTCAAAGTGCAGGTGACCGTTTCAGCCAGGTTCTGATTTGCAATGAAGCGGTGTGTTTTAGAGCCAGAAGAGTGTGAAAACTTTCAGATTGTGTTGAAAACAAATGCAAATATTTGAGAAGGGCACGTGCTATGGCAATTGGATAGGGATGCAGGGCTAAAGATAGACACAGTAGGAGGTGCCACGTGCTAATAAATCACTGTGACTCTAGATAGGCTTGTAGATAATCCCATAGCATTGGAAGAGTAGCTCAACACTGGAAAGGTGAGACAAGATCTGCTTGTAAAAGGAACTGCCCCGAAAGGAGCTCCCCCCCAGCAGCGTAACCTCTCTTGATCTGCAGCTCAAGGTAACAGGGACATCAGGATGACAGTGACAGTATATTGGGTCCCCCTGCCAAATGTCAGCAGTTGCTTGAGTTTGTGCTTACCCAAACACTTAGATATCTGAAACACAAATTAGTCTCTTGCCTTCTGGGATTTTGTGGGAAGGTCCATAGACCAAGACCTGCCTGAGGATTCCTGACCACAGCAGAGGTTGTGGAGCTGTGTGCTTGCTGAGGCCAAACAGCTGTGTCCGAGGGGACTGCAGAGGCAGGTAAATGAGAGGATATTCCTGAAACCCAGATGACCTCTCTAGCATGCCATCGCTATAGGGACGTTATTACCTAGAATAGTTTCAATGTGAAATCTCCTCAAAAAGCTTAAAAAATGTCTCGTTTAACACAAAATGTCTGTTTGCTTCTAGTTATCATTGTCTAATATGCAAGACGCAAGCAGCACAGTCTTGAAGTTCAATTTCTTTTTGGTGATGCTACAACTTAGCTTCTAGATTGTCACAAAATAGTGGAACTAAAATTCTTGTCCATAATGATTCTTGGCATTTTTATATGTTCTTATACTTTCCTGTTACAACATGGAACATGTACTCCTTCTGGAGGTTTGTTTTTTTTTTTTAGGGCAGTCCATTGTTTTCCTTGTGTTGAGCAGCTCATTAGTGAGATGCTGTGTCCTCTTAAAATAGAAAAGAACTCAATATTGATCTGTCAGAAAACTGCACCGTGTGGAATTGCTGAACTCCTGCTGCCTCCTTGCTAAGTCACTGCTACGGCTGTGCAGCGTGGGCAGGATTTCCTGGCCTGGGAGGAGGCTCCTTGGGCAAACCAAGTTCAGAGTCAGAGCACAGAAGTGTTTTAGCAGGATACCTGAATACCTGAGTTTTTGCTGTTAGGAACTGCATGTTTCTTAAAACAACAATGTCAATAACTAGACTGGTATAGCGGGGTGGGAAGACCACCTCTATGCAGTTTTATCTGTGTATAGCTTTAGGGGATGCGGAGGAAAATCTTGCTTTTTTTCCTTTTTTTTTTTCTTGCCAAGCAACCTGCAAAAAACCCTATTAGAGGGCTTCTTTATAATTTGATGATCCAGAAACCAAGCAGTGGCCACTTATTTTGCTCCATTTACTGCATTGATTCTCATCAGATCCGTACTGTCTGGAGAGACAGCAAGTGTCAGATCTGAAAGAATAATTTCAGTTTGTTTATTTAGTTTTGTTGCCATCTCCCTTGACATACTTTGCTGGATTATGTATCTGAAGATGTTTCCTAATCAAATTAAGGAGAGAGATTTACTCCAGACGCATTTTAAAATGTGAGCTTTAGAAAGTAATTTCAGTTATTCTCAGAATTTTACTTTTATTTTTCATTGTTTGTTGCCTAAGAAAGTGTGAAATCTACGTAAAGTCTCCCTGTGTTCAGGCAATTGGTCATGTCCTTTTCTTGCAGGGATTATGTGATTACTTTAACAGGAGAGAGTTTATAATTAACTTGTTAGAAAGTCAATTAACCATGAATTAAAACTTTCTGGAAACAAGATCAGCTGGTTATTCTGGTGGTTGAACACAAGTTGGTGGCTTGAGATTTTTATTTCTGTGCCTAAAATTGCAAAGATAAGCTTGACTGTTTCCAGACTATAAAATACCAAATTTAAGGGTTTGATTTGAAGCAGACCTGTACAACACAGTACATTTATCTGAGAATAACCTAATTGTGTGAGGGGAACTGCTGAGCCGTTCTGAGCAACTAGGTTGCTAATACACAGTATAACATTGGTTGTCTTTATTTTCATCTGCTTGTCATTTGGATGCAATTCTCTTCTTCTGTCCTCCCCAGCAGGGGTGCATGAATTAGCTGAAGGAACTGATTCTAGGAATTCTAACTTGAAGAGAACTATGTGCCCCAAAATTACCCTTTTAAACTCGCTTTCATTATAGCTGCGGATGAAGGTCTGATCTAAACTCATGAATTAAATGGGAAGTCTCCTACTGACTTCAATAAGCATTGAATCAGACCCTAAAGGCTGTGAATTAAAATCAGTTAAATAATAGTTTTCCTGTGGGTTTCATTATGCAAATATCTGAACACCTCAAAAATCTCCAAGGACTTCTGTGGGTGGTGGAAAACCCAACCAAACCCCAAACCCACTATTTTCTTTTTGATATGTATCTCTGTCTGTGGACTGAACTGACATTCCTTGAATTTTCTTGCTGCAGTATCTGAAATCCATCTGGAGTTCAAAGTTCTTCATCCTTTGTTTTCGAGTGATGTTAATTCTAATCCTTTCAGTTTGATTTGCTATTATTCCGCTGTATAAAAAGCTTGTCAAAAATGTAACTTGAAAGTTATCTGATCAGACTGCTAGCAGGTAATGATTTGATTTTATGTTTTCAGGATTTATCTTCAAATGTTTTCCCTTGGTGAACTACCTTTCCGTGTGCAGTGGCTGCAGTTAACATCAACAGTATCTGGAAAACTTAATACACTGAACTCAGTCCCTTCTGCTCTTTCCATGTCAGCTCCTTGGTGATTTATTATTGTTAAAGACAAAAAAGTAACATATGCTCTGATGACTTAATAAAACCACTTTGAAATAGTGATTTAAATGCAGTCTTGACAGCTCATATGCTCATCTGATGGAAATTGATGGACTTATACCAAACCCTGCATAGCTTTGCTGATTTATACCTGTCTTAACCCTGAGTTATAAAACTGAGTTTAATTTTGTCTGAAGTGGAATTCTTATGAAACGCCTATCACTGGGGAAAACTATATTGAATCGCAATCTGCACCGTTTATACCTGCTGCTTCACCCAGCCTTGTACTCAGGAGCTCTCTTTCTAGAGGAATCCTAAATCCCCAAGTCAGTTGGCCTCTTCTGTTGGTATCGAGGCTATGCCATGTGACAATCACGGATAGAGGTGCAGACCCCAGGCAGAGGGAATGCATTTACGTTGGTCTACCAACAACTGGTGTTAGCTTTCGTGCCTCGCTTGGAGATAATGGCACAAATCCACCTATTGCAGTGGGGATTGCCCCAGTAATACCCCTGCCCCAGTAGAGTCTTGGCTGCTCACGCTATGGTATGGTTCTAATAACACATCAGGTGGGTCAACATCAGCGCCTTATGCATGATGGTGCAGATGATATCTCCTCTTCGTGTGTCCAGAGCAGACTTCCCAAGGAGAGTGTGCTACGGTTCAGTTACCTTCAAGTTTTAACAGAACTGAGATAATATTCAGACTTGGATAACTTCTCATTGACAGTCAGTTGGTTTTAAGAAGTCAGTAAAGACTTGGACAGAAACTATTCATGGGAAATTACCAATAGGGGTCAGCAGAGTGTGCAGACCTCATATCAAATTCATGACATGTATTCATGTTTGCTAACAACTTTCCAACTTTGTGAAAGATGCTGTGTAATCTGTCGTAGCTATTATGGGAAAAAATTGTGTCTGTGTTGGTCTCAGAGGTATGGTAAATTCACTGATACTGTGAAGAAAGATTGTTAATGTTGCCTAGGTATCTAACATAGTCCATCGTGTAATGGCCAGCATCTGCAGTCGTGGTCTCAGGTTTGTTTATTCACTGTCTGTTAGAACAAAAAAATCACAAAGTTTTGCCAGGTTCTTCAGGTTCTTGAATTTAATCATGCATTATTTTAATTAGCTAAAAATATGCAAAATAGTGTCTGGACTGCATGTTGCCCGTGGAGATACAAAGAGGTGCACTGCAGTTTCTTACAGATTTTTGCTGATAAAGCTAACTTGAGCAGGAACATAAGGGTAAGGAAAAATATGTTGTCTTTTTGCAAGTGTAATACTTTGAAACCTGCATGCAAGTTTGTATGCCAGAGTCATTCTGGCATCCAAATAATTTTAACTCTAACAGCAAGTCTTTCTTCAAACTGAAATTGCAATTTGCACCTGTCTGAGGGTTGGATTTTCTGGTCCATGTGTGCTCAATATTAGGACAAGGCAGGAACAGGGACGGCCTTAGGCGATGTCTGTGCTAGTGATGAGCAGTTTGATGGGATAGGAATGGATCTATATGGCCAGGCACCTGCTGCTGAGGGTGTGACAGCTGTACTAGACACGGTAAGAGTGGAAAAAAAAAGTACTGGACTCCCTCTGCTTTTGGCCCATGCTTTCTTCAGTGTCTACTGGTTCTGCAACTCCCACCTTGAACCTTCAAAAGCAGTGGCAGATGTCCAGCGTGCTGTTGTACTATGGATGCATTTTTACTAGACAGGGATCTCTAGAGTGACCGTCATTCCTGGCATTGTACCCACAGTTCAGGACATTAAGTAGCAAAAATAACTGAAATAAACTTCTGCAACCTTTACGTAAGTGCTTGCTTTTGCAGGAAGATCTTGTCCTGCAGAGATAATAAGCACATCTGTTTATTTTAAGTAACATTTTTTTTCCATTTCCCCCACCCACACCTTTCTCCTGCCATGCCTTAGTAGTCCATATTATCTATAGGGTACAAAGCTCCTGGGAACAAGGACTTGTTTTCTCTCCTTGTCTGCAAAGCTTTGTGCATTGCTATGACACTATAAAATAACAGAAGAGAAACAGAACTGACTTGGAGACATGATAGCTTTTGCAGTAGTACAATGGTCTAATTGAGGGGAAAAAAATGAATGTAAAAATAACTTCTTGTGTGTTCTTGCACTTTAAGCAGTTTCTTTTCTCAAGGCTTTTCACAATAACTTATTAACTATTGGAGAAAAAAAATGCTGTATTTGAGTGACACTAAGGGCTTAAAATAAACTATCAAAAGAAGTCAAGACATTCAGTGTGAATGTGAAAAGCTAGTCTTGTACAAACTATTAAGATATCTTTTCTAAAATGTGTGTACTTAGCGCTCCATGGTTAAATGCATCAAATTTGAAAAGCACTGGCCTCCAAAGGCTTTGAATTAACCTTTATTTGATACATCTCTTCTAAAACTGCCTCTTGCTCAAATAGGTGTGATTTTTTTTTTTTTATGGGTTCCTAGCACTGAGAATTGTCCAATATATTACCTTGACAAAACAACTGCATCTGAGATGTTTGGACCTAATTCAGTGTGAAACATTTACTGCACTTGATAGCCCAGACATTTGGGTATTTCTTTTAATTATGTGAATCAGCACTTACACATGGAGCTGAGAGATGAGCTGCTGCCCAGCTCTGGCAGCTCTGGGATGGCTCAGCTCCACACAGGTGTGAGAAATTCCTCTTTTACAAATGGAGGCACAAAGGTTTCCCCTGAACATTGTACGTGCCCCTTGCTTATAACTTCTGGAAACACAGTAAGGGCATTGCTAAACTGACTGTAGCCGCAATTTCCAGGCTCTGGGGAAAAATAAGTGGCATTAAACAATCAGTAAAACCAATTATCCTTCAAAGTTTTGCTAACCTGTGTAACCATAATGCCATATAAATATTTTTAGAAGCAGAAATAAATAACTTAAAAGAATGTTTGCTTGTTATAGATCTATCTTCATGCCAGGGAAAATATTAACCGCTGGATTATTTGTTTGCTAGTGATGCATCTCTTCTTTTATTCCACCACCCCCCTAGAACTGCTGAGAGGAAACTTTCCTCCCTTGCAGCAATACTTGGTCCACTCTGATGCTTTCGGTTTCCAAATGCACAGATTGAGTTTGTTTCTGCTCAGTTGGTCTGTTATTTGTGTATTCAGTTTCTGCTTGTTATCCTGACACATCATTTTCAGATATTGGAAATCACAGGATAAAAGTTGCTCTAAAACTTTCTAAAGCCAAAACCTCACTATTTTACTACTGACATCCACATACTGATATTGGTCTGAAGTGCTTTTTCTTTTTTTCTTTTAAAGACTTGAGGCCAAAGTCCTCTAGATTAAAGAATATTGTTTTCAACTTCCCTGCTCATTTGATACCCAGGAAATGTGTCCCTCCATTCAAATGTTTAATCTTAGCGATGCATGCTACAATGCTATTCCAGAGGGATGCTTTTACAGTGCCTGCCCCTAAAACTGCATTCTCTGCTTCCTTCCAGAGAGCTCTCCCTAAAGAAAAAAAACAGTTTTATCTGTAAAGCAAAAGGACAAGTTGGTTTGGAGCAGTGCCATGAACTCAAGGAGTAAGCAACCCAGAAAATATATAATTAAATAGAAGGTCCTTATGCGGGGATGTTTGAAAATAACTGTTAAGATTAATCCTGTGTTAGTGCAGCATCAGCTGAGGTTCTGAAGCCAGCCTGCTCGTTACCCTTACAGACTGCCTGAAAGCAAAGCGTGGGACGGTGGAGTGATCTCCCTGTGTACCCGAGACCCTGGCAGGATTTCCCTGCAGCCCAGGCTCTGCTGTTCCAGCCATCCTGAATGTGAACTCTGACTTTAGTACAAGCTAAACATATTATTACTCTAATTCAAAAAGTTATACCAGTTTGAATCTCCCAAGAGAAATTTTCACTTTATGAATAAAGTACTGACGGATTCAGGAGGTGGGGTAACCTAACAGCAACAGTGAGCAAAAATAAGGAAGCTATTGCTGCCAAGACAGGAGCAATAAGACATTTAGGCTGACCCCTACCAGCCCTCAAATTACCTTTCCACACTTTGGGGTTGACATATGTTACCAGCTGTGCAGCCTTCATTATTCCAAGCCCTGTCTGCAAATTGGCTCCTACCTGTAGCACAGCTGTAACAGCAGCAATGACCTGCTGCCCCAAAATCAAGAGTAAGATTTTCTGATCCCTTTGTGTTGACTCTGTTACTCTGGCAAGACCTAGCATCAAGCCAGACTCTGTGGCCCAGCCTTCCTGAGCCCTGCAAAAACTGTAGCCTTGATGAAAGAGAGTCTGAAAGGAAATTGGGTTACTAGAAACGTGCTTTAAAATAGAAAAAAACCCCAAACAACCCAGCAAACAAAAAGTGAGATGTTGAAGATTGTTTTACTAGCTTTTAAAGAGTTCTATCTCTGTATTTCAAAAAACCATAAGTTAAGAGGGGAATGACCTTTGTTAGTTCTGTGCGAGTTATTTCTGTTGGGCACCTGAACCAGGGCATTTTGGAGTGAGTGTTATGAAGCTCACAGAAAACAGAATTCCCACTTCTGAAGGTTAATTCAAAACTACTACTCCTATTTACTAATGTAAATATGTAAATAAAAATCTCAGTTTCATATTTCCTTTTCTCTTCTTTTCCTGTATTTTCTCTCTTCCATCATCTTTAGCCTGAAGATGGAAGGTGGATGTACAACATAAGTAGCATCATTTAGGAGACCTGCTGGGCAATGGCAGATCACACTGTACCAGTTTTAAATGGTAGAATTGGATCAGGATGAATTAGTTGCCTTGAAATCTGCTATAATATTAGATCATTATATTCCTTCCATAAAATACATAACTTGCAGTATCAATTACTGTTACTCAATTTCATATTTTCTTCTTAAATTCTCTTTAAATTGAAAGTCTCTCTGTTAATCTCATTTCTGCTAGAAAAACCCAACAAAAATGTCAGTGAATATAGTCCCACCCTTCTGGATTCTTCAGTTTAGAGAGCAGTTATGTATTGAAAGTGGGACTAGCAGGCATGTAACAGACCTTTAATGTTAGAAGAATCATTGCTCTGTCAGCACAAATGGCTGGCTTTAATTACAACTGCCTGCTTTTTGGTAAAATAAACTGATGACTTTTTCTAATATGAAATTCATCTTGTTTATAATCCATCTCAAGATTTTTTTTCCATTTGCTTAATTTTACTGCCCTCAAATTTATTTTTATAGACAGTAGGGATTATAAAATATTTAATGCATGAGTGAGAGATCTGGATGTTTATCGAATATTTATTAGGTGACAGTAGAAGATATTCTTTGCTAGTGTCTGTCTTCAATCACAGTAAAAAAAAGAAGTTCCATTCTTCTAAGGGGAAGAATATCCATGGAGAGAGTCTTGCTTTTGCATGCCTTTGGGAGAGCATATGCGTTCAGCAAGATAAAATCCACCCCTGTGCAGAGGGGAATGTACCGTGTGAAATCCCAGAGTTAGGGGCTGAGGGTCTTTCAAGATGCATCTGTCCATGATGAACCTGAATATTCCTATAATCTCTTTTTTTTTTTTAATTTCCATGATATCTTCTTGGTGGAGATTGCTGTATACCTTTGGGAATTCTAAACCTTTTTTTTATAAACCTGGAAATAGAGAACTTTTCTTCTGCTGGGGTATTTAGTCCCAAGGCTGGTTGCTTCTTCCACTTATCATATATGATTTATAGCTTCAATATTAGACTATTGCTATCTGGTTTAAGATTTAATTATAGCTTTTACATGGAAAGAGGAGAAACTTATTAACTTTGCTTAGGTAGGAACTGAACCATCTCTGTTTACCTGAGTAGCCTGAGGTTCCCATTTGTTGGGTATTGCAGGAAAAGAGTGATTTAAAATAGGAGCATGAATCCCTTTTCTTTTAGATTAATTTTTGCTGTTAAAATATTTTGATATTAAGTTCCTGCTAGTGGTGTTCTTGAGAAGAATCAGCATAAAAGGTAATGGAGACAGTCAACAGATACATACCTTATTGATAACAACGTGATTTTCTAGCAACCTGAAGAAGATTGCTTATCACAGATTTTTCAAATAAATAATTCGTTTGTGAGAACTTTTTCCTAGGAGGTGCTTGATAGATATTGACTGCTGACTTAGCCAACAACAGAATACTTTCCTTGAAGTACACTGTTTCTTTCAGATCTATCATTTTTCAACTGTGACAATATTGAAATCTCATGTTAAGAAACAGGATCGTGTATAATCCATGAAATGCTTTAGTCAATGAGAAGTAGTCTGAAATACTCAATCCTGACTGTGAATCTAGTGTTTGTGTGTAGATATTTGAGCTGTAATGAGTGTTTCATGTTCTTAAGAGAATTTTGTTTGAGATAACTCCCAGGTGTGATACTGCAGGACAGTTCACTATAGAAAGGAGAGAAAACAAAACCCAAACAACCAGAAGCTCATTTGTGAATTGCACACAGCTGGTTGTGCAGCTGGACCAGAAGATCATTTTAGCTCCCTTCCAACTAAGCTCTTCTATTGCTAATGCAACTTTATAATTTCAGATTTAACAACTCCTGTTGGCTGGTTTTAATCTTAAATTTTGTGTACCGGTGTGGGATGGAGAAAGCAGTTTCTTTTGCATTGCCTGAAAATGTTCTAAAGCTCCCTCTCCATCTCCTTCCCCAGTGTTTTGGTTGGATTTTAAAAGAGAGATTTGAAAAAGAGGAGGAACAGGCTTCTGATTTGGATTGTTTGCAAAGTTAGAGCACGAATCTTTAATTTCCTGAATACTGTTATTTCTTTATTGGCTTAAAGCTAAAGGAAGGAAGGAACCTTATCTGGGGCATAGTCCTGGGAATAATTGTGGTCCTGTTAAATACAAATGTCAGATGCAATATTAGGATGAGAGATGAGAATGAGGGGTGCAGCTACTAGGGGTGCACTTTTATACAGCTTTTTGAACTATTTACTCTAATCCACGTGTTAGGTACAGTAAAAGACCAAGCTAAGGACTGATTTGGGCACAGAGTAACTCACAGTAAAATGCATAATGTCAGAAGGGATGCTGGGAGCCTGTGCCTTTGTGATAACGGGGCAATGCCAGCTATCAAAATTATCCTTGGGTGTCTCAGGAATGGCTAAAATAATACATAGCTTTTTTTTTCTTCTTTGTATTTGTTTTTAGGGACCCAAGAGTCCACAGTTTTTATTGAATTTTGTTGTAACAACTGAGATCTTATATTATACACACAATTCAAAAAAAAGGATGTTGGAAAACAGTAATAATTGACTATCGTAAACCACCCTATTGCCAAAGGGCAGACTAGATAACAGAGGTTATCTGTTGCTGTGGCTCTTTGGATGGGAGTTACTTTCTTAGCAAATGAATCTGGTATGTCAAATACTCAGGACTAATCTGTCACATTTCATTGCTTGCCACAGCCGTGCTATTGCGCTGGGCACGCACTCCCGTAGCGCTGAGCTTCTGTGTCCTGAGCTGTGATGCTGTACTGGGATTATGAACCTGGATGTATCTAGTAGAAATAGAGAGAACTGAAAGGCTGTATGTGTGTTTAAAAAAAAATCATTGGTGATCCTGGAGCATTCGCAACTGCTATTCAGTGTCCTGAATTTTTCTTCATTTAAAGAGGAGAAAAAGGAAAATTGTCATTTTTGGCTGAGCTGCTGGCATCTTTTTTGAATGTTATTTAGCAGCTGTTTGTCTTACCAGTGCATGAAAACAGTCTATATGCATTGCTGTTAATCGTGTCCTCTCTTCAGATTATCCGTGTCCTGGGATGGTTTGTGTTTTGCCACCAGTTGGCAATGATACCCTGCATGCCAGAGCTGTTCTGCAAAGATTTTTGTTAAAGATTACCCAGATTAGCACAGAACCCATAAAACAGTTTAAGGGGAAAATTCCAACTTTCCATTTTAAAAGTGACAGAAATGGGGTTTTACAAGGGGAAAATCTTTTTACCCTGTGAGAAACTGTGAGAGACCATCTCTAGCTCAGATGTTCAAATCTGGTCTGTGCCACTAAAACACGTGGAGTCAGTCTGGCAGACGTCAAAGAATATATTCTAGAAACATCTTCACAACTGCAAGTCACTTACAGTCTCAGTAGGACTAAAAAGTACATTAATTTCAATTATATTCTTGTTACTATTGCCAACGTACAGAATGAGATTAAAATACACTGATGTGATTTCATGGGGAAGTATTCACTTGTGTGAAGACAATTTTTTTTTTTTTTTAATGGGCAAACAAGAATTTATAGTGCTGTCAATCTGTCACTTTTAATAGCATGTTATTAATTTATGAATTTAAAATAAAATTTTGAACAATAAAGCTAAAATGGAATATGAATAGTGTGATTAAGGTGTTTGTTATTCAACAAAATTAAAGGCCTAGTTAGGGGGGAAATAAAGAATTTAAATTAGGTAGTACCCATAAACTTTTAAAAAACTTCCTGGTTAAACTTTGATATTAGTTTAGTAATCACTGTGTTGTCAACCAGAAGAAACTCATTGTTCAGAAAACAGGCTGAGGAAATTCTTCCAAATTATACATTTCAAGATTATTTATTTAACAAGTTTAGGTAATTTTTAATTTAAGCATCTTGCACAAAGTCTGGCATGTTTTATTACTCCACAAAGTGGCACAAGGGCGTTAAAACCAGAAAAGGAAGGTGAGTGACACAAGAAAAATGTGATCTGTGATTCAACCTTGTTTCTGCCAAAAAATAAAGTCGTTGCTTGTACGTTAGGTAGCCAGCTCGTACTGTTTCAGTTTAGGTTACATTTAGGTGACCAACCGGAAAGGCAGCCAGGGCAGATGCAGTGTTAGTGACTCTTTGTGTGGCAGGTTATACGGAAGCTGCTTAGTGCACTCGTCATACAGAGGCTTACCTGCGCAAACTGTTTATTGCCGTTAATATTCTCTGGGTGTGTTTTAGGGATGTTTTCTTAATCAGCTAAGCTCCTCGTCCCAGATAATTGTAAAATAATCTGGCAAATGGTGCAGCCCGAGGGATATTAGCAAATTCTCACATCCTTACGTGCAGCTGACACACAAACTGTGTTTCCATTCACTGGCCATGAGCCGAACATTGAGCACAGACATGTGGAAATGCAGACAGAAAAGATCATCTGTGTATGGCCTTGGAAGAAGTTGGTCCCCAGCTACATTTCCTAGGGATTCCTGTTGATTTCCATCAGCAGTTCTCAAATTCTGTTACAAAAAAAAA
>VZTO01000326.1:126491-137301 GCA_013400615.1 Syrrhaptes paradoxus
TGTGCTGGCTTCCCAGAGAAGCATCTGGTGCAGCTGCTCAGTACTGGAGGGACAGAGATACCAAGCTACAGTCTTGGTAACATTAACCTGGAACAGGATCGGGGTCACTCTGGTCCCCATGTGGCCCCTTTCTACCCCAGTCCATAAGAAGTGAGTTGGCCAAATAAGCAGGGATGGACTTTGGAGACTGCTAATTCTCTATTTTGTAGTGTGCCTAGAAAGATGCGCCATGCGTATGCCAGGGCATGCTGGACTAGTGACTCTATGTGGCAGGTTATACGGAAGATGCTCAGTGCACTCGTCATACAGAGACTTACCTGTGCAAACTGTTTATTGCAGTTAATATTCTCTGGGCGTGTTTTAGGGATGTTTTCTTAATCAGATAAGCTCCTCGTCCCAGATAATTGTAAAATAATCTGGCAAATGGTGCAGCCCGTGGGATATTAGCAAATTCTCACATCCTTACGTGCAGCTGACACACAAGCTGTGTTTCCATTCACTGGCCATGAGCCGAACATTGAGCACAGACATGTGGAAATGCAGCCAGAAAAGATCATCTGTGTATGGCCTTGGAAGAAGTTGGTCCCCAGCTACATTTCCTAGGGATTCCTGTTGATTTCCATCAGCAGTTCTCAAATTCTGTTACAAAAAAAAATGTGTTCTTGTGTTCTCGCTTTCCCAGTGGTGGCTAGTTTGACTGTGGACAAAACTCCAGCAGAAGTTCATGAATTAACACTCTCACACTTGGAAGTTTTTCTCTCTCAAGCAGAAGGAATCATTTGGAGAGCAATATGAACCATAAACCTCTAGAGACCTGAAAATATTCAGTGGGTTTGGGTTGCAGCAATATAATCTGTAATAAATCTAGCTTTCACAAAGCCTGTGGGTTCCCTGCAAGACTGTGTTTCAACTGTTATGTTTGCAAATTGTAAACAGTTATGTGATTTTGAGAATTTAACCCTGCAAGACTTTGCCAAGTGCTGAAGTTAGAAAAAGAGAATGCTTTCAGTGGTGGTACTAGTTCCATATGCACGTATTTACATACATCCAACCTTGTAAATCTGGAAAAAAAAAAGTAGAAAAAATAAGATGTGAAATTTCAAGAAATGTAATATTTTTATTAGATACAAACAGCTAATGGGCTCTCCAAATACAGAATTTCCTTGGATAATAAGAATCATATCAAAAGATGTGAAAGTACATTAAGAGCAGCTGAATAAGCATTTTTATACACAAGTATGTGGTTTTCAGAACAATCCAAGGAAAGTCACCTTTGTATATCAATTCTACATATATTTGTTGGCAATTTCTGATGTAGATTTTTAAAGAGAATTGCTCCCCGAGGGAAAGGGAGAAGAGAGGAGAGGACAACACAGTATGTTATAAATAAGCTGGCAAGATATTTATGAAAGGAAATGTTACTGCCATAGAAACAAATGTCCTCCATGATGAGCTTTAAATTGTGTATGACATCTCCTTGCAAAAGCAGCACTGATGGTGAGTGAAGGAGGGAAATGGAGCATTGTAGCCAGGATTGATTTGAATGCACTGAGGTAGATAACCAGAAGGGACTGAAACATCGAGGCAACGGTGAGGTGGAAGCGGGTGCCAGGAGTGCGCAAAGGAGAGTGCTCTCAGTGTAGAAGTCAGGAGAGCTTGTCCTATTTTATTACTTCTGTAATCTTCAGGTAGTGATGTCACTGTCCCCTCAGCATGACTGGGCTACATGGAGTCTCAACATCATGAAGAGGCACAAAATTCTTAATGATGCCTTATGCCCTCATCCTTCAAGTGGGTGAGAACTTCAGTTCCAGGTGTCTAGCCTGGACACCCTGTGCTCCAGCTACTGTGGCTGCCTTGACTATCTGCTCAGGTGTCTCAACCAAAGAAACCCTAAAAAACAAGGGGCAGATTGCTTACATCTGGAGGCACAGAAACAAAATTGAAAGTCTTATCCTACTAATTTGTGATGTATGGTGCCAAAATGGACTAAAGGGTTCTGTATAAACCCTTACATGGCTGAAGAAAAAATGCCAGATTCATAATATCTTGCAACATGCTCCTCTTCACCTTTTAGTGCACTGTAAGAAACAATATAATCTGTGCTTGTAAACCACAAAGTAATTTACTCGTTGTCAGTTAAGGTCATAACAAAAATTTACTTTGTTTAGCAGCTTATAAATCTAATTTTTCCCACGTGTAGTTGTTTTTTCAAGGTAAGTGCTGGCTGGTATGGAGACAGGAGAAGAAACAAAACCTCAAAACGACTGACTCCACACTGGTCTTTGTAGCTATTTTAAATTAACACATGTCCTACAATATGCATTTTAAGTGCAGAGAGTGACTTGCAGGAATCTTGTCACCAGTATTTAAAGGTTAGTTATATGTGTGTATATACACTCACGTATATAAAACCACTATTTTTTTCTGCTAAAATTTTGACAGTTTTCAGATGAGTCCTATTCAGTATAACATTTGGTATTGTTACTGGAAAGCTGGAATGCAGTGATTTAAATAATTTTTCTGTCCATCTGTCTGCCTTGGGTAACGTTTGTTTTGAATGTCTAGCTATACCCTCTATTTCATTTACATTTAAAATGAAATTATTATGCATGGTTAGCTGGTAAAACTTGAGCATTTGAACGGATTAAAAAAATTAATGACAAATTAGATTTTAAATCACAGGGAACTTCAGCTTCCAATCCTATCAATTCCACATATGTAGTTTATTATATTCCTGGAGACAAATGCATTTAGCATGCTGACAAGTTCAATTTCCTCAAAGCTTTATTACGCAAATTACTTATTACAAGTAAAAAATGTCAAATGCCTATTCCTCTAAACTATGAGTGTGCCTTTTGAGCAAAGCCACAAGGGAATTAGTAGAAAAACCAAGTGGTTTGGTTTTGATGTTGGCACCAGCAATGCTATAGCTACTGGTTTTTTTTCCTGCCCAAGTTTGTCTCACTCCCCCAACATTCAGTGCAATCACTCTTTCCCCGGTTGCTTGTTTAGAATTTGTTGTGACAGTTGTATCCTAAAATATGTAAGCTGTTTCTGGATTTTTCTTTGGCCATCGATATCTTTCAGAAATTTGCCTTAATAACCATCTGTCAAATATAACAAGCAAAATTCACTAAGGCATGCCATGGTTGCATGAAATATATATTGTGTCACGTACAGTTGATGTGAACAGCTAACTTCTCTGGTGACCTAAAGTTAAGAAAACATGTCATATTTTTTGAGGGTAAATATCTCGTTATGGTTAATGTGGTCTGAAGAGTGTATTAGCTTTGGAATGACCATTGGCCAGAGTTGTTAGGATTTGTTGCATTGCTGTAAATTGATTTTTAACTCTAGTGAGAATTCAGAGTTATTTGTTGTGAAAGTTGGATTTGACTGTGGTTCACTTTGATAGAGAGAATCAGGTACCAGGTGGTCATGGACTGTGTGTAGCCTGTCCAAACTGATTGGGCTGAAAGTGTGTTGCCAGGTGCTTGCGATCAGCAGAATTTTTTGGACTTAATTATCTCCTGTGTTGTTGTTTTGCTATTCTAATGTGACAGACAAAACAGCACCTACCTCAAATGTGTAAAAACAAAAATAACACTTGCATAATTTAGTGAGAGCTCTACATTTCTTAAAAAATCTAATTTGGATTTCTCTCCTTATTTGTTCTCATTTACATACCCATAGCCTAGCTGTTGGTTAATCAGGAGTCTCTCATCCGAAGGGTATAAGTCTCATTTAATGATGTTTCAGTTAAAATGGAAACTATGTTCCAAAAAGGATTTATTGAGTTCTGTGCAAAGCTGTCCATGGACAAACTGTTCTTCCCCAACTACTGCCAAACAGATTGAAGGAAGAGTAGAAATGAAGATCGATGTCAAATGAACAGAAATGGATTTGGTTTTTAAAAAGCTCACAGCCAGGAGGGAAAAGGGAATATCAATACTGGGTTTGTTTCAAGTGAGCAGTTGATGAAGAGTGTTGTAAATGGAACATCTCTGGATCTGGGAGGAGTCTGGCCCAGCTGGGTTATGTGCTGGTGAAACCAGCCGAGAGCAGAAAGCCCGAATAATCAGGTCAGCTCTGCACAGCGGGTCAGTCACAGATCTGGATTTACCTATTCCTGAGTTTTCCTGCGGTGCCTTATCTGTTGTGAAAAGTTGCCTTTTGGTGGTATAGCCAAACAAACAAGAGAAGTTGATTAGAACCAGCAAAGTGTGAAAAATGCTTTGGATGTTATTCAGATTTTGAAATGCAGTCGTCACTAAAGGAAAATCACTAATAATTTAAGCAATAATTTATTATTTGATCTATTTCTATCAAGGCTTGTACCTGAACAAGGTTCAGACATTGAACAGGGATAACTAATTGAAATCTAACCTTTCCGCTGAAATCAGTTGGCCTTTCATTAGCAGTAACAGACTTGTCCTGCAGTCTTTGCAAATGAGAAAAAATCTGCTTCAATTTAGATCTATGGTGTTCAGGCATGCAGTCATGTTTAACTGGATGGTTACTGAAATACCCAAATACACTTATTTTATTTCAAATTAGGGAAAGCTGGATTTTTACTGGCTTTTTTGTTCCTAGTTTATAATATGGGTGAAAACTTTGTGACTAAATAGATTACTGAGAACCAAATCAAGGATCAGATTTTTTCACAACTTTTTGAGAAATCAGAGGACCCAACTTTTATATCCTGCTAAGTCAGAATCATTTTCAGGTGTGTTATGATGATTTGCATGTATGTAAGGTAATGGCATTCTCCGATGTTGCTGAGCTCTTTATAAGCATGATTAAGGAGATATTATAAATCCAAATTACAGAGAATTATGTGTCCTTTGATCCAAACACTGGCTCCCCCAAGCAAGTTGCCTTTGGAAATGAGCGTTTGTTGTTCAGATTGCCTCCAGCAAGAGCAGCCAGCACAGGAGCTCAAATACATCTTAATTGTCGTGATTACTCTCTCCTGATTTAGGAAACACTTTTCCCCAGCTCTGTTCCGTTTAATGTGGCAGAGAAACATCTTGTGAGTGCTTTAAAGCAGGAAAGGAATGCTCTTGCTGGACTTCATGTCCCTACTTTGGATCTTTCATGACTGACGCTTGAAAGAGGAGGCTACTGAGGGCAGTAAGTTAAAATGTGTGTGCACAGCTACAGGTGTGTTCAAAACCCTCTCATCTTTGCGTTGATGTGAGACAGCAGAAGGCAGCCTCACTTGGGGCACCGGATACCTGAGATTAACCAGGGGAGTTCCAGTGGAGAGTACAACTACTCTGAACTTCAGCCTTTCCTTTGAACACCTATCATCTTGCAGAAATGGATGAAAATTTTAACATCATGGTTCCTTATAAATGTCACCGTTATACTTTCCAGGGGGGTCTCTTTTGCTCACTTGGAGCTTTTGAGACCTGTTCTAGATACAAAGATATTTTTGATGGTAATTTTCAGACAACTTCTGGCTTTCATCTCTCGTCTCGCTCTTTCCTGCCTCTTAGATTCAACTTGCAGGAGAAGAAAGTGAACATGTTCAAGCCCTGAGTCTGATTTGCCTTTTGCTAGTGCAGACCCAGAGCTGTTCTGAGGGTCACTTAAAGGAATATGGGGGTAGATTCTTCCCCAGCCTTGGCAGGTAGACTGCATTGATGATGAACCTCAGGAATATTCGGCAACCCACATTAAACTAAGCAGAAGGGTACTGGCTCCAAGTCTTGCACTCGTCTTGGACTCAGATGGTAAAATCCTGATGACGGATGAATTTGCAAAGACAGGAAGTGGCTGAGGATTGAAGCAAGCTGTATGATCCTTCTCATTATACACTACTACTGGCATTAGTTTTCTAGAGCAAAATTTTACTCTTCCGGGTTCCAAAATGGTATAATGTCTGTGTAGCAGTTATATATTTTTTTTTAGTGTTGGGTTTGCTATGAAGGTTTCACTTCTCTCTTTCATAATGACCACCAGAGACATCCAATCACCATACACTGCGTAAATACAAAAAATAGGACATGAGAAATCAGCATGGTAGGGTTCATCATGTCTTTGTATACAGCTAAAGCACAAACGACATGATCATGAAGCTCTGTTTATAATCCATCAATGTTATGTTTGTGTCATCTTTGTTTCCAGGGGAAATTTGTTCTTTCTTCCCCCTGATGTCACCTTTCTAAAATTTGGTAGCCTTGATGTCTCTGGCTTCTTTCCTTGGAAAAATAGATGAGGGTATGCTGTTAAACACTTTTTTTTTTCCCCCTCTTCTTGTTTTGAATGTTTCCTCCTTATCAAGTATTTCAGGAAAAACCTTGAAAATTTTCCCCATGAGACTGACCTTTCTGAGCCGTGGCAAGCAGATAGTGTTCTTTGCTGCACTCTAACCTAATAATCTAAGTGCCCATGGTGGGTTTAAAATTAGATCTCGGCCCTGATAATAAAATTGCTACTTTAAAATATACATGAACAGGCCAAAGATTCAGCCTGGAATACCACAGAAACACAAACTGGAAGAATTCCCTCATGTCATGCTTTGTTTTATTCCTCCTACTTCTTTTTCTTTCCCTATTAGACTGTGTCATCTAACAGGACACAAACACAGGTGGTAGCACAATGCCATAGTGACCAGCCAGATGCTGTAAAGAGTTTGTGCCATTTGTGGATATTGATGAAATTGTCTAAAACCTTGAGAGATTTCAGGAAACATTCTCTAGCTAATTTCAGCCAGGTATAAATTAAAAACTGCCTAAGAAGGAGAAGAAGAAACAATGCTGATGATGGGGTTTTGGTGTTTTTGCTGGGTTTTATGCTTGGTGAATGATTTATACTCAGTTTTGTGGTTTCTACTTTTCTTCAAATAATGACAAAATGATTTAACTTGAGATTCAAAATAACAATTGAGCTGTGGTTGCTAAAACCCTTCTATTTGTAATTTACATTAGTTTAAAGTGCTATACTTTTTCAGTTATTTGATGTTCAGAAGAGATACACGATCTTCTTTGATGTTTAAATGAACAGTCTAGACCATGTGTTTGGGAGAGCAGTGGAGTTGTTAAGGTGGCTTTTCCCCATGATTTTGAGGGCCCGCATTTTCCTGGTTTATCTTACGATCTGGATGTCCAATTAAAACAGCGGAATCATGAGACAGCAGTTACAGCCAAGCTGGCCTTCCTCAATTCCTAGATGTTTGTTTGGATGGTAATTTGCAGCCATCACCTGCACCTCTGCCACTGCAAGGTCCGATGCTGGATGCTGCCGTGACCCCTCTGAGGAGCTGTTCCCAATCTGTTCGGAAACAACCCTTCATTCAGCCTCTTGCAGTCAACTTCTGAGGAGGCCTGAGTATATGTGAACGAGTTGCCACCTTTCAGCTGGGCTGAACGAACAGCCTTTAAGAGGGTAGAAATGAAGCCGTCTGTCTCAGGTTACCTTTCTTTCAGTGTGGGAGCCTGAGGGGTCACTGGGAAGCAGCTTGGTGGGAGAAGGATATATTTGTCCCATGGTAAGTGGTTGCTCTGTCATTTTTTGTGTACGATTTACCCACCTTTGTCGGCTGCTGATTGTTTTCTAGGTGACTGGAGCTAATTTCCCACGCAGTCAGTTATAATGCAGTGGTACCTGCCTTTTGGGTTTGCATTGCCTTTCTTCTCCTTTCTTCCTAACCCTTAAGAAAGTGAATATTAAGTGAGGATTTGTATCAGGATTTAGACTACTGGCTCAGACACTTTGTTCATTCTTGTTTAGTGCAGTGTGGTGAACTTGAAACTTGATCTAAGGGAGTTGATGGAACTGTTTATTTACCTTATTAAAAAAAAATTGTCAAGGGCTTTCAAAGTGCTTTTCCTCTCCTCTGTGTGTGTTTTTTAAATTCTGTTTCAATATATGCAAAACCCCGTTGGCTCACAGAAACTGGAGAGTAGTATTAGTGTGGTAGGAAGCAGGTCAAGGGAGGATGCTTGTCTCCCTCATTCCAGATGTATGGATGAACAGAGTGAAAACTTTATTCTTAAATTTCAGATGGCTTATCCATAGACAGCATTTGTTCTCATTCATTTCCAGCAAAATACACAGGACACTGGAGAGCTGTATAAGTAAGCTGTATTGTGATGTGCCCATTTACAGTCCCTGGTCCAAGTGAGAGTTTTTCTCTGTCTTTAAGGGAGAAGAATTGGACACCTAATCAACTAATTGGCAACTTGCTTAATGGTTTGCCTGCTTAACTCCGTTACTGGAGAAAAGATCCCTTGCAGTGTGTATTGATGTGTCTCAACAATCAATAAATGAAACATCTAATTTAAAAAAAAATCCATTTGTATGGCACACAGCAATTTAATTAATTGTAGTTAGGAACAAATTGGGATTGATTTAGTGTTCATTGTTACTTAACACTACTTTCCCTTGTTATTACTCGGTAATATTGTTGAAAATACATGTAAAAATGGAAGACATTTGTTTTTTCCATCATTGCAAGAGTAGAAGTCTTTTCCAATAAGTAAGAATTCATGTCAAACATGAGATCAACAATTTTTTTATAGCAAGTTTATCAAATGATCAAAAGCACTATTTGTGAAAGTTAAGTATGCAAAATTTGGGTATAGTTTTTTTTCAACAGTTTAAATATCTGTTTAATCATCAGTTGCTTTTATGAAGCTCTATATGGAAATAATAAGGGAAGTCTAGACTACAACAAGTATTTTATAATTGTCCGTGTGTTCAAACATTATCATCTACATTACAGGTATGTGTTAAGTCTAACATTTCAGCGAATCTTTCAGAAGGCCTAAATAAACTTTCACTCAATTTAGTAGGACCTTTAGTTGGAATTAAATTGGTCCTTTTGGGCAACATTTTTATGAATTTGCAAACACTTTTCGGAGGAGGATAGGAAGCTTGCTGATAGAAATGTTCTTTCAAACAGCCCTTCAAGAGGATGCTGCTAGCTCTATTTCTCTGCTTATAGCTATTATTAAAACTGAAAAAAACAACCCTGAAGTGAGAAATTAAACTTGTCTTGGATGTCTTTATGCTAGAGTATTACTTTATCTTACTCTGTATTGTTTCCAATTAGAATGTTTCCTTGGTCATGTAAGAAAAGTACAAACTTTGGGTGGGAAAATAATGGTCACTGTGTATAGCTGTGGTCATACACAGAAATTGATTCAATACAAGAAAAAATAGCACCTACAAGATATGAAATTGCTCCTTTGTGAGAGTGGAGAGATTCCAAAATTGTCATGTTTATATGTTCCGAAAGAAATGACAAAGAAATTCTAGAAAATAGCCCAGTGGAAACCAATGTGCTAAACACTGAGTGAGAAGCTATAAGCATTGCTGATCTGCTGCTTCAGTAAAGGATGCCGCCCTAATTTGAGGGTTATTAGAGCACTATTTGGCAGAGAACAGAAGGGAAGGAAAGTTGATGGGAAGAGGTATCTTCTGTCTTTCTTAAATGCCATGATGATGGTTTTAAGGATAGACATAAAGGCTGGACTTCCTTGTGTCTCATTATAATTCATAATTACAAACTCAGTCTAAATAAATTATGGTATTTTTGTTCGCTTTACCATGAGGCTAAAATTATATACTACTTTGATTCCAAAGCAAATTATTTATTCGGGCTTTGATTTCAAGCATGGTCTGCTCCAGTGACATTTATCATGATTTATCTGACGCTGCCTTTAAAAGATACATATAGTCTTTAATGATTTCTGGTTTAATGTTCTTTAAATACCAATCACTGTAATTTATATGAATATACACTTGGTTAGTTTTCTTTTAAAGCTAGAAGAAAAACATGTTAGGCTTACTGAGTTCTTATTCACATCTTTGATGATGAAGTATCAATTATTTCTTTCAACTTTCAGAGCTAATAAATGCTCAGCATTGTAGGTCAAGTATTAAATACTAGTTTAAGATTCCTGCTGCTTAAATATAGAGTTGTGGTTTTGTTTTACGACACTGGTACACTATGTTGATATTATTTGATAATAGCAGGTTCACCAGCTGTGTTTATGCATAACTTCATTTTTGGAAAGTGGGGGAATGAACAGAAATTTTCAATGCCTGTTTTATTAGATATCTGTGAACAGATGTGAAAATATAATTGTCTCCCTTACACACCTCTACCTAGAGGAGATAATTGCTCACAGCAATTTACTGTAAAATTAATGTATTTAAAACAAGAATTCTCTACAGTATGTGTAAATAAAGGAATTGATAATGCAAAAGGATTGATAACTACTTCAATAGCTCAGCCTTTGGTCTGGCTTGGTACTGAGTGGGAGCTGTCACCAGTAACACTGTGTATCTGAGTAGGAATTTGGAGGAAGGGAGTAAAGCAGTGGATGTTCCATGGGATGCCTGTCAAACACTTGGTGTATTAGCTGCAATGGGTATCTGAGGTCAGTGCCTGACACTCACCCCATCTATAGCTACATGGGAAAGGATTAAATAATTTTTTATTGGAAATGGTTTCTCAGGGACCTGGCAGCTCTCATGCCCTTTTGTGGCCTTGCAGGGTTTTTATAGGAAACAAAGATCTGTCCACTTTAAAACTATTAATTTTAATTCAATGAGATAATTGAGCTATAAAACAATACCCATGCAGGACTGATTTTTCTCCAGCAGCACACAGGGACTGAAGAGTTCATTCATCTCTCAATAAGTTAACTTCTGCAAAGTAGGAACTTTAATGTCCGTTGCAGTGCAGCGTTGTAAAGGATGCAAACTTTTCATGATGATTAGAAAGAGATTGTGTTGGAAAATACCCTGGTTTATACAGATGTCCTTTCAAAATTGATTTATGTTACTCCTG